>ONZH01008325.1:0-52410 GCA_900303285.1 Rhinella marina
CTATTTTCCTTTTTCCCCCTCTCAAGGTTATTTGGGAGCCCCCTTTGCAAAAAGGGTTCTCTATTTGCTGCTATTTTATATTATCCATATGGATTACACATTACCTGTTTGGATTACAAAATTCCCTCACGTGGATTACAATTGAATTTTTGGACTATGTGTTCCAGTGTTTTTATGCCAAGCAGCCAAGAAATGAGGCTCAAACATATATCTGAGCCTATTATGCTTGCAAATGTGAAATTGATTGCACTAAAATGTTTGAATAATTATATCTTTGGCAGTACTTTAGCAATAATGTCTTTTACAGGTTCAGCAACATTCAAGCACTTTAGCCCATTGTGTGTATTCTTTTTCAGGTACTGCAATGTGTCCTATTATGCAGTTATTGTATGGTGTTTTTGGTAAACTATGCACTTCATCGAATAGCTAGCAGTGAGCACCTTACTTTTCTAGCTCATATGGACTGCCTCTGAGGACTGTATGGCGGCCTAGCGTTATGCGTGCTTATGACGCAATCGCGAGACAATAGTACGCTAAGGATTTGTACACACTTTGTACATCTAATGCTTACATATTGAGTTCAATAGCATACTTTTAACAACGGTTAGACTTTATGTTCGTGATTTGTGCAGGAATGTTCGCAGGACAATTTTAATTTTTTAATGCAACTTCGACCGAATAAATTGTATTAAGAACGAATCTTGTTATAAATTCGTCATCTCTACACTCCGCTATTGTCCTATGAGCTGAGCATAGGAAGAGACGTGGCAAGCGGAAATGCGCCAGGGACAGTGTTGCGGAAAATGATTAATAGAATATACAGTAGAAATGTATTGAATATAGAAGGAGAGTGCAGGTAGACTTATTCTGCGTTAGTTTTATTTATTTATTCCTACATTTACTTATTCCTACATCAGCCTTAAATGTAATTTAAAGGGGTATTCTCATCTTGCTATTTCAGCCTCACCAGCAGCCAGCTCTGCAGTTCACTTCCTGGTTTCCTGCTTCTAAGGCTGGGCGGGCTTAGGCAGTTTGAGTGAAGGGCTGCCACGCCTCCTGATGACATCACACTGAGAGCTCAGTCCTTGCATGCTCGTTCATGTGGATAGTATGAGTCATCAGCCTGCAGTGTTTGTGAAGCTTGTCTCTCCTGCTGTGGAATCCTCACTCAAAGTGATCCTCACGCCAAAGTGAGCTAAGCAGACAGTAACTAGTGGCTGTCCTGCATTCTAATATAGTTTTACACACAAAACATGTTTTATCTTTTACAAGCCCATTCTTACCATAAAAACAATAATTTACTATTGTACATTGTCCCCATAGCATGTTAGCTAGTAACCTAATTATCTGTGCTATTGCCTCACATAAAATATTACCATCCCCCAACCACCAGCACTGATGCAGATTTGTTTACATTATAGATCTACTGCAGTTGTTTATACACTTTTGACTATATATATATATATATATATATATATATATATATATATATATGCATATACAGGTCTGCTATATCATCCCTCACCAATCCCCTCTAGCTCTTTTGCTCAACAGCTTCCTATACAGCACTGCTACATCTGTCCTCATCTCCCCCAATAGCTAAGCAACTTCTAACTCAGCTCTGCTACATCTGTCTTTCCCTCTCACACTGTGCCTGAACTGCAACCTATACAGCTTTGCTACATCTGTCCTTCTCTCTCACACTGTGCCTGAACCGCTACCCATACAGCTCTGCTACATCTGTCCTTCTCTCTCACACTGTGCCTGAACTGCTACCCATACAGCTCTGCTACATCTGTCTTCACCTCCCCCAATAGCTAAGCAACTTCTAACTCAGCTTTGCTACATCTGTCTTTCCCTCTAACACTGTGACTGAACAGCTTACCCATACAGCTCTGCTACATCTGTCTTTCTCTCTCACACTTTGCCTGAACTGCTACCCATACAGCTCTGCTACATCCGTCTTTCTCTCACACTTTGGATGAACCGCTACCTATACAGCTCTGCTACATCTGTCTTCACCTCCCCCAATAGCTAAGCAACTTCTAACTCAGCTCTGCTACATCTGTCTTTCTCTCACACTGTGACTGAACTGCTACCCATAGCAGCTCTGCTACATCTGTCTTCACCTCCCCAATAGCTAAGCAACTTCTAACTCAGGCTTTGCTACATCTGTCTTTCCCTCTCACACTGTGACTGAACTGCTACCCATACAGCTCTGCTACATCTGTCTTTCTCTCTCACACTGTGCCTGAACTGCTACCCATACAGCTCTGCTACATCTGTCTTTCTCTCAACACTTTGGATGAACGCTACCTATACAGCTCTGCTACATCTGTCTTCACCTCCCCCAATAGCTAAGCAACTTCTAACTCAGCTCTGCTACATCTGTCTTTCTCTCAACACTTTGGATGAACCGCTACCTATACAGCTCTGCTACATCTGTCTTCACCTCCCCCAATAGCTAAGCAACTTCTAACTCAGCTCTGCTACATCTGTCTTTCTCTCACACTGTGACTGAACTGCTACCCATACAGCTCTGCTACATCTGTCTTTCTCTCTCACACTGTGCCTGAACTGCTACCCAGGGCCGGGACTAGGGGTAGGCGGGGGAGGGCGACCGCCTAGGGCGCCATCTGGAGGGGGGCGCAGCCAGGGCCGGATTATAATTGGAGCATCTGGAGCTACTGCTCCAGGCCCCGGCTCCAAAGATTTCATGGGGGGCCCCGCGCCCCCCTCAGATCAGCCCACCCAGCCACTTTAAAAAAGCATACTTACCTGTTCTGCGCTGCCGCTGCCGTCAGGTTCCGCGCTCCACTGTCTTCCTGCCGGCGCGCACTATGACCTGATGCAGCACAAGACGCTGGTCTGAGGGGGGGCACAAGACGCTGGTCTGAGGGGGGGCACAAGACGCTGGTCTGAGGGGGGCACAAGACGCTGGTCTGAGGGGGGCACAAGACGCTGGTCTGAGGGGGGGCACAAGACCCTGGTCTGAGCTCTGATGGGGGCACAAGACACTGACCTGAGGTCTGATGGGGGCACAAGACACTGACCTGAGGTCTGATGGGGGCACAAGACGCCGACCTGAGGTCTGATGGGGGCACATTGTGTTGATCTGAGGTCTGATGGGGGGAAAAGACGCTGACCTGAGCTCTGATGGGGCACATTGTGTTGATCTGAGGTCTGATGGGGCACAAGACGCTGTCCTGAGGTCTGATGGGGGCACAAGACGCTGACCTGAGGTCTGATGGGGGCACAATGTGTTGATCTGAGGTTTATTATCCCTGTACGGTGACATCACTGTGTTTATTATGTCTGTACAGTGACATATATATATATATATATATATATATGCATATACAGGTCTGCTATATCATCCCTCACCAATCCCCTCTAGCTCTTTTGCTCAACAGCTTCCTATACAGCACTGCTACATCTGTCCTCATCTCCCCCAATAGCTAAGCAACTTCTAACTCAGCTCTGCTACATCTGTCTTTCCCTCTCACACTGTGCCTGAACTGCAACCTATACAGCTTTGCTACATCTGTCCTTCTCTCTCACACTGTGCCTGAACCGCTACCCATACAGCTCTGCTACATCTGTCCTTCTCTCTCACACTGTGCCTGAACTGCTACCCATACAGCTCTGCTACATCTGTCTTCACCTCCCCCAATAGCTAAGCAACTTCTAACTCAGCTTTGCTACATCTGTCTTTCCCTCTAACACTGTGACTGAACAGCTACCCATACAGCTCTGCTACATCTGTCTTTCTCTCTCACACTTTGCCTGAACTGCTACCCATACAGCTCTGCTACATCCGTCTTTCTCTCACACTTTGGATGAACCGCTACCTATACAGCTCTGCTACATCTGTCTTCACCTCCCCCAATAGCTAAGCAACTTCTAACTCAGCTCTGCTACATCTGTCTTTCTCTCACACTGTGACTGAACTGCTACCCATACAGCTCTGCTACATCTGTCTTCACCTCCCCCAATAGCTAAGCAACTTCTAACTCAGCTTTGCTACATCTGTCTTTCCCTCTCACACTGTGACTGAACTGCTACCCATACAGCTCTGCTACATCTGTCTTTCTCTCTCACACTGTGCCTGAACTGCTACCCATACAGCTCTGCTACATCTGTCTTTCTCTCACACTTTGGATGAACCGCTACCTATACAGCTCTGCTACATCTGTCTTCACCTCCCCCAATAGCTAAGCAACTTCTAACTCAGCTCTGCTACATCTGTCTTTCTCTCACACTTTGGATGAACCGCTACCTATACAGCTCCGCTACATCTGTCTTCACCTCCCCCAATAGCTAAGCAACTTCTAACTCAGCTCTGCTACATCTGTCTTTCTCTCACACTGTGACTGAACTGCTACCCATACAGCTCTGCTACATCTGTCTTTCTCTCTCACACTGTGCCTGAACTGCTACCCAGGGCCGGGACTAGGGGTAGGCGGGGGAGGCGACCGCCTAGGGCGCCATCTGGAGGGGGGCGCAGCCAGGGCCGGATTATAATTGGAGCATCTGGAGCTACTGCTCCAGGCCCCGGCTCCAAAGATTTCATGGGGGGCCCCGCGCCCCCCTCAGATCAGCCCACCCAGCCACTTTAAAAAAGCATACTTACCTGTTCTGCGCTGCCGCTGCCGTCAGGTTCCGCGCTCCACTGTCTTCCCTGCCGGCGCGCACTATGACCTGATGCAGCACAAGACGCTGGTCTGAGGGGGGGCACAAGACGCTGGTCTGAGGGGGGGCACAAGACGCTGGTCTGAGGGGGGGCACAAGACGCTGGTCTGAGGGGGGGCACAAGACGCTGGTCTGAGGGGGGGCACAAGACCCTGGTCTGAGCTCTGATGGGGGCACAAGACACTGACCTGAGGTCTGATGGGGGCACAAGACACTGACCTGAGGTCTGATGGGGGCACAAGACGCCGACCTGAGGTCTGATGGGGGCACATTGTGTTGATCTGAGGTCTGATGGGGGGAAAAGACGCTGACCTGAGCTCTGATGGGGGCACATTGTGTTGATCTGAGGTCTGATGGGGGCACAAGACGCTGTCCTGAGGTCTGATGGGGGCACAAGACGCTGACCTGAGGTCTGATGGGGGCACAATGTGTTGATCTGAGGTTTATTATCCCTGTACGGTGACATCACTGTGTTTATTATGTCTGTACAGTGACATCACTGTGTTTATTATGTCTGTACTGTGACATCACTGTGTTTATTATTCCTGTACTGTGACATCACTGTGTTTATTATCTCTGTACTGTGACATCACTGTGTTTATTATCCCTGTACAGTGACATCGCTGTGTTTGTTATCCCTGTACAGTGACATCGCTGTGTGTATTATCCCAGTGCAGGAAGAGGTAAGTGGTCTGTGTTTGTGTGTTTGTTTTCTATTTTTCAGGGTCGTGAAGGCAGAGGACTACGTCGGATTCGGTGGACTACGTCGGACCAGCTTTTTTTTTTTTTTTTAATAAAATGGTCAAACAGGGGTCTGGGGGAGGGTTTATTTCAATAAAATGTTTTATACTTGTGTGTGTGTATTTTTTTTTACAATACTACAGTTTTAGTAATTATGGCTATCTACTGACGGCCCTGATTACTAATACTGGGCTTAGTGCTGGCCGGTATGGCAGGCCAGCACTAACCCCAACATCTATTACCTCGGCACCCACCGCCACCAGGGGTGCCGGGAAGAGCCGGGTACCCGCAGGACCAGACCTTCTAAATTGAGGGTCTGGCTCTGGGGCGGCTGCAGGCTGGTACAATTAGGCTGGGAAGGGCCAATAACCGTGTCCCTTCCCACCCTGGTAGTGCCAGGCTGCAGCTGCTGGTTGTATCTGGCTGGTGAAGGAAAAAAGGGGGGACCCCACGTCATTTTTTTAAAATTATTTAATTATTTTTGGGAAAAAAATGGCGTGGGGTCCCCCCCTTTTTTCCTAATCAGGGCTGTCTGTAGATAGCCGTAATTACTAAAACTGTAGTATTGTAAAAAAAAAAAAATACACACACACACACAAGTATAAAACATTTTATTGAAATAAACACTCCCCCAGAGTTTGACCATTTTATTAAAAAAAATAATTAAAAAAAAGCTGGTCCACCGAATCCAACGTAGTCCTCTGCATTCACGACCCTGAAAAATAGAAAACAAACAAACACAGACCACTTACCTCTTCCTGCACTGGGATAATACACACAGCGATGTCACTGTACGGGGATAATAAACACAGTGATGTCACTGTACAGAGATAATAAACACAGTGATGTCACTGTACAGAGATAATAAACACAGTGATGTCACTGTACAGGGATAATAAACACAGCGATGTCACTGTACAGGGATAATAAACACAGTGATGTCACAGTACAGGGATAATAAACACAGTGATGTCACTGTACAGAGATAATAAACACAGTGATGTCACTGTACAGAGATAATAAACACAGTGATGTCACTGTACAGGGATAATAAACACAGCGATGTCACTGTACAGGGATAATAAACACAGTGATGTCACAGTACAGGGATAATAAACACAGTGATGTCACAGTACAGGGATAATAAACACAGTGATGTCACCGTACAGAGATAATAAACACAGTGATGTCACAGTACAGGGATATTAAACACTGCGATGTCACAGTCCAGGGATAATACACACAGTGATGTCACTGTACAGGGATAATAAACACAGTGATGTCACAGTACAGGGATAATAAACACTGCAATGTCACAGTCCAGGGATAATAAGCATAGTGATATCACAGTACACCTGTGCAAACAAGGCCTGGGGGACCAAGATAAGGCTAGGGGCTACACTGAAAAGGGCCAGTGGCGCACAGATAAGGGGTAAGGGGCAGGGTCACAAGCAAGGTCCTTGGGGGGAACAGTTTTTGCTCTAAAAATGTCCAGAATTTTTTAGGTTCTTATTTATTTTGACGAGGTATCATATCAGTATCGAGTATCGTGATACTTTTGTACGTATCGGTATCGAACTAAAAATTCTGGTATCGTGACAACCCTATTTACAATCTCATCCCTGGTTTTCCTGCTATACATATTCTCCTCCCCAGTGTTACTCTACATTACATTGTATTCCTCAGTGTCCATCTATTTCAAGATGTCCTCCATTCCCCCTCATTCCACAGCATACTGTCCAACACCCCGCCCAGTGTCCCTTCACACCACAATCGTCTTCCTCCATTGTCACTCTTGTTAAAAAATAAATTAGTTCATCTCCAAATAAATAATGTGCTCCAAAGTGTCTTAGCATTGTATATTCCACCACCCCCACCTCCAGACACTCCATTTCATTGTGTCCTCTATTCAACATCCTCAAACCTCCTTCCACAGCATACTGTCCACCAGTGGAATGTATTTAAAAAAAAAAATTACTAAAATAAATACCAGGGCCCCTAGAAAAACAATATGTGCTCCTCTATGTCTCTGCATTATATAATGCCTTCCCCCAGATTCATGTCCACAGGGTTATATCACACCAATATATCATGTCCCCACGGTTATATCGCACCAATATATAATGTCCACAGGGTTATATATCACCAATATATCATGTCCCCACGGTTATATCGCACCAATATATAATGTCCACAGGGTTATATATCACCAATATATCATGTCCCCACGGTTATATCGCACCAATATATAATGTCCACAGGGTTATATATCACCAATATATCATGTCCCCACGGTTATATCGCACCAATATATAATGTCCACAGGGTTATATATCACCAATATATCATGTCCCCACGGTTATATCGCACCAATATATAATGTCCACAGGGTTATATATCACCAATATATCATGTCCCCACGGTTATATCGCCCAATATATAATGTCCACAGGGTTATATATCACCAATATATAATGTCCCCACGGTTATATCACACCAATAAATAATGTCCACAGGGTTATGTTGCACCAATATATAATGTACACAGGGTTATATATCACCAAAATAATCATGTCCCCATGGTTATATCGCACCAATATATCATGTCCCCACGGTTATATCACACCAATATATCATGTCCCCATGGTTTTATACTGCACCAATATATCATGTCCCCACGGTTATATCGCACCAATATATCATGTCCCCAGGGTTATATCGCACCAATATATCATGTCCACATGGTTATATCACACCAATATATCATGTCCCCACGGTTATATCGCACCAATATATCATGTCCCCAGGGTTTTATACTGCACCAACATATCATGTCCCCACGGTTATATCGCACCAATATATAATGTCCACAGGGTTATATATCACCAATATATCATGTCCCCACGATTATATCACACCAATATATAATGTCCACAGGGTTATATTGCACCAATATATAATGTCCACAGGGTTATATATCACCAATATAATCATGTCCCCATGGTTAGATATCACCTATATATCATGTCCCCAGGGTTATATATCGCCAATATATTCAAAACATAGCCACTTTCATAGTTATATATTTCCTTAGAATATAAAATATTAAATAAATAATCACCTTTAGCATTCAACAAATCATTGGTGGGTATAGTGGAATTTTTTTTTTAAATTAGAAAATCTCTCTCTCTAAAAATATATATATATATATATATATATATATATATATATATTATTTGTTTAATATATTATAAATATATAATTATATCTAATCATTATAATAATTACTTTGGCCTGAAGTATATCATTGGTGGTATCAGTGGAAATGTATATAGCTATAGCTATATAATTATCTTATATCTAATTTATAATTTTTCATGGGGAAATCGTTGGTGTATATAGTGGAGCAGTTTTTTTTTTTAATACTTACCTGTGGAAGATGCGGCTCTCTCTGGATGCTGGCTTCTCCCTCGTCTCCTCCGCGATGTCTGCGCTTGCATAATTTCTCCCTGCGCTCGCATACAGAGCTGTATGCGAGCGCAGGGAGAAATTAGCTACTGCGCATGCGCGGCGATACGAGGGCCGGCGGCTTGCACGCACCCGAGCTCCTAATGCAAATGAGCCGCCGGCCGGGGGAAAAATAAACCTCTACTGCGCATGCACGGCCCGCTGCCTTATCTGAGCAGTGGTGGCCGTAACCCAGGGAGCTCAAAGGTAAACAAGGGGTCAGTGGGGGAGGATTTTCTATAACAAGGACTAATTTCTGATAAAGAAGACTATTTAGAAAGATTCATAAAATCAGCAAAGGAGATGAACAAAATGCATTTAATGAAATGAGAATACCCCTTTAATAGCAATAAGATGGAAACCTTTATTATTCTGGTGCCAGCATGCCAACCAATACCATCTATTCTGCGCCCCTAGGGGTGTCAGGTCTTTAATGATAACCATCTTCATATTTTGCTGGCTTTACTTCTTCTAAATCATCCTTCAAAGTGTCCATGTCTTAGAAAAGTCAGCAAGATGCAGAGAGAGGAGGAGCTGGATGTTCCTGATGACATATTCTTATTGATATTAGATGATCTGCAAAAGCAGGAAAAGCAGATGGCAGAAGAAGGGCTCCCACCTGAAAGGCAGGAGAGCGCTGGGGTTGCAGAAGTGGGTATGCCAGATCTAAATATTCAGTGTTTACTGTCAAATAAACTGCAGGAGATTAAAGACAAGAACAGCCATAATATGCATATTGTCCCCCCACCTTACCAGCTAAAACCCATACCAGCAACAGCCCCTACGGCTATTAAAAATGAAGAAGGGTTTAATTATTAAATGAAAGGCAGCTGCAGGCTGATTGGCCGCACGGTTTCTCTCTGCAGTATGGCTGCAACAAGCCCTCAGCACGGTCGGTCTGTGTGGCTGTACCCTCAGGCAGAGTGTCCGGATATACCTGATTTCAAGTTGCCAAATCAAATTTTTCAAAACTTCTTTCATCTCTAATTATAACTACTGAGGACACTATAGGGGGCATTATAAGACTGTAGGCACTGAGGCCATTATTACTACCATCGGTACTATAGTAGGCATTATTATTGGGCACAATATGGAGAACCACTATCAACAGGGCACTCTAGGGAGCAGTCACTATTAGGGCAGTGTTAATAATGGGGCTTTAGGGTTTGCTATTATTATTTTTGTGGTATAGTACTTGGGAGCTTGGGTAAGTATAGCACCCAAAACATTGGAGGTAGCATAAGGAGTTGGGGCACCAAAAGGGGTTAGATGATTGAAAAGTGAAGAGCCTAAGATGATGTGTGGCAAACTCTCCTGAGGTGAGAGTTGATGGAGAGAAGTCATCATGACAGTCTGATCCAAAAGGGGAAGATGAGGAAAAGGAACATCTATAAGAAGAGGAGACATAATTGGATGTAATAGGTATGTGGTGCTGTATTCTCCTGTATGTTCGTTTGCACTGAATATAATTCCCATGCAAACACGTCTTTAACGGTAGGGCTTGGGGGTGGGGTTGGTTGGATAGAGAATTTGGCAGCACTCCTGCCTGTGTTGCTTTCCTGCATCCTGCCTCTGTCTAGCAGACACATTGGAGGTGGAACAGGACTCGCTGAACATAGGCATGAGTCCAACAGTCAGGCTTCCACATTAGATGTCTGCTGGCTATTGAGTCAATAAGCAGCTGACCTCTAATCTACCAGGCTCTCCTCTTCTGCTCACTTCCACTGTGTTCATGTGGGGCTAAATATCCACCAGCTACATGATTCAAAATGTTTATATTCTGTATATAGCATAGTTGTATGTACTGTAAATGTAAACTAAATATAGTGTGTAATTTATATACTGTAGGGTGTATGCAGTGGCGTAGCTATAGGGGTCGCAGCGGTCGCAGTGAGGGCCCCTGAGGGCCCCCCTTGCCACTTGCAGGGCCGCACCGCCAATTAGCCAGGTGCGGCGCGGCCCTGCGCACAGTTGGGGGCGGCGGCGGGGCAGAGGGAGATGAGCGCTTCCATTGTGGAAGCGCTCATCTCCATAGTCATCTGTATCGCCGTCCTCAGGACGGCAATACAGATGCCTGTTTTGTACTGCGGGGCAGGGGAGGGAGAGGCGTCTCCCCTGCCCGTTCCTCTGATAGGCTGCAGGCACTAGGCCTGCAGCCTATCAGAGGCCGGCTCAGGCGGCGCGATAACGTCATCGCGCCGCCTGAGCCGTACAGCACAGGGCACAGGCCGGAAGAGGCCTGCATCGCATCGCTGCCAGCCTGATGGAGGTAAGTATTAGTGTTAAATTTTTTTTTTTTATTGTAGCAGTCACCGACCGGAGCTCAATTGGGGGCACTGGGGGCATTTTTACTGGCACATGGGGGCATTTTTACTGGCACATGGGGGCACTGGGGACATTTTTACTGGCACTGGGGGGCATTTTTACTGGCACATGGGGGCACTGGGGGCATTTTTTACTTGGCACATGGGGCACTGGGGGCATTTTACTGGCACTGGGGGCATTTTTACTGGCACATGGGGGCACTGGGGGCATTTTTTACTGGCACATGGGGGCACTGGGGCATTTTACTGGCACATGGGGGCATTGGGGGCATTTTTTACTGGCACATGGGGGCATTGGGGGCATTTTACTGGCACTGGGGAAATTTTACTGGCACTGGGGGCATTTTTAATGGCACATGGGGCACTGGGGGCATTTTTAGTGGCACATGGGGGCAACTGGGGGCATTTTTACTGGCACGGTGGGCATTTTTTAACTGGCACAAGGGGGCGCGGGGGCATTTTACTGGCACTGGGGTCATTATTACAGGCACTGGGGGCATTTGTTACTGGCACATGGGGGCCTGGGGGCATTTGTTACTGGCACATGGGGGCACTGGGGGCATTTGTTACTGGCACATGAGGGCACAAGGGGGCATTTGTTACTGGCACATGGAGGCACTGGGGGCATTTTTACTGGCACATGGGGCCCTGGGGGCATTTATACTGGCACATGGGGGCACTGGGGGCATTTTTACTGGCACATGGGGGCACTGGGGGCAGTTTACTGGCACTGGGGGCATTTTTACTGACACAGGGCATTATTACAGGCACTGGGGCCATTTCTTACTGGCACATGGGGGCACTGGGGGCAGTTTACTGGCACTGGGGGCATTTTTACTGACACGGGGCATTATTACAGGCACTGGGGCCATTTCTTACTGGCACATGGGGGCATTTCTTACTGGCACTTAGGGGCATTTCTTACTGGCACATAATTTGGGGGGCATCTATGGGTGGGGAGAACTTCTTACTGGCACATTGGAAGCATTATTACTTCTGGGGCACAGTGGGGACATTAGTACTGTTGGGGGCACTATTACTAACAAGTGCACTCTGGCAGAGAATTATTAGTTGGGACTTTGAGGAGCACTATTACTGTGGGGGCACCCTGGCACAGTATCAGCGCAGTTATTTCTGGGGGACGTTATGTTTACACTATTATGGGACACTATTTACTGGGCGCAGTTATTTTAGGACACTGTGTGCCAATAATTATTGAAGGGCACTATCTGTGTGGTACTAGTGGCACAGTACTGAGGGTGGTAGGATTATTTGTCCAGAAGATGGGAGGATGATGGAAAAGTAGTAAACAAAGATTTTTTTCTGTCAAACTGCAGAGATGAGAAATGGCTGAAAAATGGTGTCTGGTCTGAAAGGAGAAGATGAGGAAAGAGAAGATCTACATCAGAGGAGACGTCACTGGATGTAAGAGGTATGGGGCACTGTATTATACTGGATGTAAGAGGTATGGGGCACTGTATTAGGCTACATTCACGCGAACATTGTGTTTTGCAGTCTGTAAATTGGGGATCCGCAAAAAAAGGATGATGTTCCGTATGGCATCGATTTTTTTTTTTGCAGATCCACTGTAACAATGCCTATCCTTGTCCGCAAAACGGACAAAAATCGGAATGGACATACAGATGCGGACAGCACACAGTGTTCTTTTAAGTGAATGGGTCCACATCTGAGCCGCAAAATATGCAGATTGGAGGCCGCAAAAACAACTGTGGTGTGAATGTAGCCTTACCCTGTATGTTCTGTAGTTATATACGTAATGTTAGGAAGGAAAAGGTTAGGGTGAGAATTTGGCATGGGGGGAGGTTCAATTTTTGAATTGGCCGGCAGAAAAGCTAGGTGCACCAGCGCTGGGGGGGGGCCCAAACTGAACTCTTGCACCAGGGCCCATGAGCCTTTAGCTACGCCCCTGGGTTTATGGTACTTACTGTACAGTGTATGTGTTTGTTTATGGTGTATGTATGTATGTGTAGCATATACTGTATATGATGTATGTGTTTTCATATGTGTGTCGTATATATGGTATATTTGTGAGTGTAGCATATATATGGTGTATGCATGTACAGTGTGTGTAATGTACACACAGTGTTCATATATATGATTGCATCATGTATATGTGTAGTGTATTGAGGCCTCTCTGGCTTGTTTATGAGGGCCACACAGCCAAAATATTCCCCATCCAATGGCTGGATGTTCAATGGTATACTAGGCAGCCTCCCCAAGAAAAGGATGCCTGAGCTTTAGGTTCCAACTTCCTAGTATCTTGTTTGCCAACTGAAGGTGCTATTATCTGACTAATGATTCTGTTTGACATCTCTAGTCCTGACCCTTGCCTGTGTACTGTTTTGTCCCATTGTTGCCTGCCTAGACCTCGGACCTGTTTCACGGATACACATAAACCCTGCCTGCCTGCCTGGCTGGTTTCATGACTATGAGCATTGCCTGACCCCTTTGGTGCTTCGCACCAGTGTCTCTAACCCCCACAGGTTGGCTGCTAACTACACCAGGACTACTCCAGGAGGTTGTGGCCTGGTTAGTAGTACCCTGTAGAGAAGTCCAGACCCCAGTACAGGGGTTAAAGGGTGAATACCAGGGCACTGTAGGACAAAGGCCTTAGATTTAACCCAAAGTTAAACTGTTTAGTTGGCATAGTGGAACCACACCCACTGTCTGCTTACATTTACAAATGCAGCAGAATTAACAGACAAAGTCATAACGCGTTAACTAAATGTGATAACTCACCAAGTGTGTGTGTGTGTGTGTGTTTTAACTCTGCTACATCCGTATGTATGTGTGTGGTGCAGGGGCGTTGCTAGGGTCTCAAAAGATCCGGGGCCCAAGCCCCAATGAATATGGCCCAATTCTCTATGTCGACCCTCGTCCCAACCCTGCTATACAGCAGCACATACCTCACATCCAGGGCCTCCAGGTGACCTCTCCTCTGATGTAGATCTTCTCTGTCATCATCTTCTCTATTCGGCCCAGACAACTTCTCTCAGCCGTCTCGTCTCTGCAGAGTGTGACACATAGGCATCTTAGCTTCCTCACATTTCTATCATCATCCCCCAACCTGGAGTCCCCACAGTCTCATCTTGATGCTCGCTGTGCCCCTCAAAACCTCCAAATACTATCCTGGAGAAATAATAGTGCCCCCCATAGTAATAGTCCTACCAGTAGTAATTCCCTCATTAGTAACACTGCACCCTACAGTGACCCCAGCACTGATAATGCTCCCCAAGAGTGCCTCCATTAGTAGAAGAGTGCTCCAGTATTAATAATGCCCTCACAGAGCCCCCAGTAGTAATAAGGCCACCTATTGTTCCCCCAGTGGTAATAAAGCTCTGTACAGACCCCTCAGTAGTATAATGCCCCCCATAGTGCTCTTAGTAGAAATAAGGCAGATCTATAAGTCCCTCCTATAGAGCCCCCAGTAGTAATAAGAATGTCTAATGTGCCCTGGATTTATAATACCCCTACAGTGCCCCCAGTATTTATATCGCTCCCCCTACTGTTATAATGCTCGACCTGAAGTACCCACTGTAGTTATATTCCTCCCATTAGTGTCCTCAGAAATTATAATTCCTCAGCCCCTCCACCATACAGTCCCATGTAAATAAAGCTATTTCCCTCCTGTGTAAATCACACCATCTCTCCAGCCCCCTCCAATATACAGTCCCATGTAAATAACATCCCTCTCTATCTACAGCCCCCTCCAAATACAGTCCCATGTAAATAACATAATTCCCACCCATAGCTGTCATCAACATACAGCCCCATGTAAATATCACTCCCTCTGACAGCCACCTTCAACATACAGTCCCATGTAAATAACATCACTCCACCTCACAGTCCCATGTAAAAAACATAAATCTGCCCTCAGCCACCTCCAACATGCAGTCCCATGTAAATAACATCACTCCACGCCACAGTCCAATGTAAATAAGGCTACTTTCACACCAGCGTTTTTGCTGGATCCATCATGGATCAGCAAAAACACTTCCGTCATGATATTACAACCGTCTGCATCTGTTCTGAACGGATCCGGCTGTATTATGTTTTAAATAGCCAGTTCGGATCAGTTTCTTCATGTGGACTTAGTGTCTGCCTCCAAAACGGAATGCTGACTGAACTGAATCAAACTGAAGCAAAACTGATGCATTCTGAACGGATCCTTTTCCATTCAGAATGCATTAGGGCAAAACTGATCAGTTTTGGACTGTTTATGAGAGCCTGTGATGGATCTCACAAACGGATCCTTACAACGCAAGTGTGAAAGTAGCCCAATGCTAGTTTCACACCTGCAACAGGGGATTCCGGCAGGCTGTTCCCACACTTGCACCTGCGGCAGCTTGGATTCGGCGGAACAGCCTGCTGGAGTCCCATGCCGCAGGTGTGAAAGCACCCTAACAGAACCCTGCCCAAGTCAGCTCCAAGACACAGTCCCATGATAACATCCCGCCCTTCTGCCCTAACATACAGTCCCAGTTAAATAACCACAACTCCCAGCATCCCTCTGCTTCTCCCTTCACTTACCTCTTCTGATGTAGCAGGGCTCACTGCAGCTTCTTCCCCACAATTCTCCTCTTCAGTTTAGAAGACAGGGGTTGAAAATGACCTGCGATGATGTCAGTCATGTGACCAGTGCAGGATTGGACGGCACTGATCACATGATCTGTGATGTCATCACAGGTCCTACATATCTTGCAGTGTATTAGATTCAATTGTACTGCTGTCCTGAGGATGGCAATACAATTGTATCTGTCTAACAGGCAGGACATTCGGGGCCTGGGAGAAAACATCAGCGGCCCAGGCCCCGAATATTTTAGCCTAGCAACGCCCCTAGTGTGGTGTATATACATACTGTACAGTATGATGTATTTTTGTATGTGTATACAGTGGATATATGGTATATTTATGAGTGTGTAGCATATGTATGATGTATTTGTTATATATGTAAAGTACTGTATATATGGTGTATGTGTATGAATGCCAGTGACCATGCACAAATTCCCCTGCTGAGATCAGTAGTGTTCCACAATGCCAGTAGGTAATGGTGCTCCATGTTGGTGATAGCAATTATTCAATATAAAGGAAATCCTCAACACTCTATAGCGATATGGTATATTTATGAGAGTGTAGTATATGTATGATGCATTTATTTATGTATGTAAAGTATATATGGTGTATGTGTATTTATATGTGTCAGGGTCATATAACAGAAATGTCAGAATTACAGGAATGCCAGTTACCATGCATAAATTCCCCTGCTGAGATCAGTAGTGTTCCACATTGCCAGTAGGTAATGGAGCTCCATATCATCCATGTCGGTGATAGCAATTATTCAATCCTCGACACTCTATAGCGAAAGCTTTATTTTTTATTTTCATTTTTTCATTGCAGGTAATACATAGGAGGTAGACACATGTAGGTCGGCCAATGGCTGTTTTCTATCCTCATATGCCTTCTCAAGGCCGCTCTACACGTGTTTTTCTCCGTTGCAATGAAGCACTAAAAATAAGGATTTCTATTGTTAATGGAGAGAGCTGTGAACTTCTCTTACTTTTAATTGATATATATATATATATATATACATATACTGTTGTTGAAAATTTTAATCTCACCCTTGGTTAAAAGAACAGGCCACTTCTTTACCGCCTTCAAAAAAGGAGGAGAACTTGCTTACCTGCTTTGGTAATATCATTTGATCTTTCATCTGTCCAGACCTCTCCAGGCACACAGTTATCCCCAACTGAGCCAGAGGAGTCCAGCCTTGTCCACTTTCACCTTGGTTTCTCCCATGGATGCAGCTGAACCTTTGCTCCAGTTTTTCTCTTCACAACAGTAATTGGCATTAATGATTTAATATTCCATTGTTGCTGTATTAGCACCAATACCAAAATAATTAACCTTGACGTGATCAGGTGAGACTGTTCCGGTTTGAACAATTCTGGTCTTTTGCTAGCTGTTATTTAACTTCCCTTCCTCAGAGTAAGGCCTCTTTCACAAAAACGTATTTTTTGCGGACTCCATTCATTTCTATGGGTCCACAAAAAATGCAGACAGCACACCGTGTGCTGTCTGTATCCGTTGCTCCGTTCCGTAGCCCGCAAAAAAAATAGAGCATGTCCTATTCTTGACCGTATTACGGACAAGAATAGTACTGTTCTATTAGGGGCCAGCTGTTCCGTTCCGCAAAATACGGAATGCACACAGATGCCATCTGTTGTTTTTGCAGCTCCGCAATTTGCAGACCGCAAAACACAACGTTCGTGTGAAAGTAGCCTAAGGCCGTATTCTCATGTCAATGTTTTGGTCAGGGTATTGCATCAGTGTTTATTATCCAAAACCAGGAGTGGGAAAAACACACATACTCTGTGAAGATTTTTCATCATACTGTATGTTATCTTGGAGGTGGATCCTCTCCTGCTTTTGGACAACAAACTGATGCAAAATACTGTCCAAAACACTGATTTTAGACATGAGAAAATCAAATAAATGAAATTCTGCTGCCAAACAAATCTGAAGTTTTAACAAATGGCTTCAGACAAATCCCTTAAAAATGGTGAACACCATTTTACTGTGATAGTTTGAGGAAAACAGGACAGGGAGGATGAAGATGGAGGATCACATGACCTTGGGAGGGAAACAGACCCACAGTCAATCTGATTTCTGACAGACAACCTCTGAGCCAATGAAGGGGCAGGATTTTGGCAGGCACTTCAGCTCTGTGCTACGGTATGTGTAAAGCACAGATGTAATTCTGAGCTCAGCCTGCCATGTGAGAGGATATGTGTCCAATGTCTGCTGGCATTGGACTGCTGGGTTAATATTAGAGATGAGCGAATCTTCAAAGATTTACTTTGCCGAATATTCGTCAAGTCTATAAAAAGATTAGTTCTTAATTCGAATCTATTCGGTCGAAGCTGCGTACAAAACATAGCATTGTTAAAGGTACGCTACTTAACTAAATATGTACGCATGAGCATACAAAGTGCGTACGAATCTTTAGTGTACTATCGTCTAGCAATTGCGTAATACGCAGGCACGCACGATGCTAGGCCACGGCGTGCACTCATCAGAGGCAGAGCAAAGTTTTCAAAATGGAATCCAGGCGGTCTTCAGCATTTAGCTCTGGAGAGCTTAAATACATGGTCCGGCTGATGGCCGGCAGGATTACGATGGCACACACCGATAGTGCAGCAGGTGATCCGAGGCTTGTGCCATCGCTTTGACACAGTGTAGACCCCGGGCCAGATCCAGCGAAAATGGTCAGATTTGAAGTTCAAGTGCCCTGCTTACTGAGATCCGCGCAGAGATACGACAGGGTGAGTAACAAAATATTTGAAAAGTAAAAACATGTTAAAAAATTAGTGTACTGTATTGAATATATACCAGTGCCAATAATGAAAACCGTATAGAAGGACAAAGTGGGCGTGCGTAGTGAGCTTCAGCTATTTTCTTTCATGCTAGGCCATGCCTCTAACTCCACCAAAACAAGTGAAGGTATTCTCAGATACGTGCCCCTTCACAGTAATTTGCCTTAGGCTACTTTCACATATGTGGTGGTGATCCTGCAGGCTGTTCCACAGTATTTGTCCGGCCAATTCCCGGCGTTCTTGCCGGATAGCGGCCTGATCAGTGCAGTCTCCCATTATTGTTAAGAGGGCTGGCCGTTCTCCCGTTTGTGTCAGGCAAATGCACTAGTGTGAAAGAAAGTACCCTTCGATATATGCCCCTTCATAGTTAGCGCTTCCTCCTCCTACACACAGACTCAAAGACGTGCTCATGCTGCAGCTAATGTGAGTGCGTGATATCAAAAATTTTCCCACGTTAACGATATTAAGACATTTATTACGATAACTATATATATATCGCAATAAATACCCATTTAGAAGAAAAAAAATGATATGGCCCTCCTCTCACCCATAATATCTTCATAGTAGTATACAGTGTTAGTGTCACGGGGGAGACAAGGGAAGGTGCGCCCTGTACTGAAACCCCCCCGTTCTCTCCCTGCCTGCTTGCCTCAGTCGGCCCTAGGCGGCCGCGGACAACCACGGTGACGGTCCCTGCTCTGTATAAGTGCACAGGGAGGAACAGGGAACAATTGGAGAGACAAACACAGACGAAACAAACACAATATCAGAATAGTCTGCAAGCCGGGTCATACACAGGAGATAACGTCAATACCAGGGGTGAAGCAAAGAGAGGTCGAAGTCCAAGTCCAAGGTCAGGGTCAGGGTCAAACAGCAAACAAACACTAGGTCGCACAAGCACTGATCAAAGTAGTAACGCTAATCACAGGCATCTGAGTGAGGCATTGCCATCTTTAAATAGCCCGCCCAGGATCATGCGATGTGGCCAGCATCACATGACCTGAGGCGGAGCAAGCTGTCAAAACAATATGTAAAGTAGCCATGTGGTGTGATCAGCACCACATGGCTAAACCCAAACAGAGAATTAACACATGAAGTGCTGGCTGACAAGACCAGCACTTCAATTCCCTATTGCTCGTCTCTAGGGGGGCGGAGAGGTCTGGTGACGTCGTGCAGAGGGAGCGCGACGCCGACCTCGCGTGACAGTTAGTATTAAAAATGGTCATCATAACAATTGTGTACGGATTTATGTTGCAGAGCAACGTCAACAATGTCACCGTCACGGCCGGACGGCCCCTACAGTACCATCAGCTTCTTGTAAGTGTAAACATATTTAATTTATTTTTAATCCAGGCTACGTGGGAGTGCAGCTGCAGTGATACAGTACATCACTAGTGGTTAGGAATGGGATCCTGCCTGAAACTATTCACATGTATCAGAAGTTACAACTGTTCATTAGAGTTGAATGTAATGACATTATTTAATGATTTTTGACAGCTGCTGCACCACAGAGGAGCCCCTCTCACCCTCCTCCACAACAGCAAGAGAGGACCCCACCCATCCCTCCAACACCACCAGCCCAAGGTCCAGAGGTAGAAGGAAGGTAAAATAAAAAGTGTAATGGGTGGACCTTCTGTCTTCAAACTATAAGCTAAATTTATGTTTTATTTTTTGTAGCTCCAACCGTCAGGGAAAAGTTTTCCCCAGGACCATGGGAAGACCGCGCAGTATGGGTATCCAGTAAGTACAAACACCAAACTGACCATGTGTGGCCTTCTCAGTGAGCAGTTCATAGAAAAAAAATGGCTCAATATGTCACTGAATAACTCATTCCAGTAGATATACCAAATATTTAATGACATGCAATTTCTAAAGTATTCTGATCCAGGTGCTGGTTTGAAAGTTTAGAATATTTTTAGTGGGACAACCCCTTTAACTCGATCATACTAATTATATTACTGTTTCCACCTCTACAGATATCCCGAAAGACTTTGAGGTGGAGGCAGCCTTACGCCGCTTTGACACCAGGCTCCACGCTACCTCCCGGCTTATTCGCACCCTGCAGCTGGTGCTCCGAGAACTGCAGGCAATGATGGCCAGATGTCGGCAAAGGCCGGCGTAACCTTTTTTTGTCCTTTCTTTGTTTATTTGTTGAAAGTTATTATTTATTACTAAAATTTTTCTTCTAAAACCTGTGTTTTAATTGTTTCTTTTAAACCTTTAACCCCTTCCTGACATAGTGTGAAGAAGACAGGGGTGTCTGTTTAGGCCGGAACCTCCAAAACTTGTGCATAGGCCAGAGCTCGCATTACTGTGAAGAAGACAGGGGTGTCTGTTTAGGCCAGAGCCTCTAAAAATTGTCCAAAGGCCATTTTCCTGGATTAATGAACACAGGGTGTCTTCAGGCCAAAGCATTAATGAACTACGCACACTCCGGTTCCCGGATTACAGTCAGATAAATGGCTTGGCTTGTTTGGACAACAAGCCTGTAAACATTCTACCTTGTAAAGATAGGCAGTGAAAATTATATATGGGCTTTTCATGGGTGGCACAGCCAGTAGTAGTAGGGGACGGGGTACATCAGCACAGCAGAGAGTGAATAGTAAATACAACAAACTGCGGTGGGGTATAACAAAATCCGCTGATGTTACTTCTAACGGGAGGCGGAGGTAGACAACAGTGTAACTATTTTATTTTTTTAATACCATTTTTACTTTTTTATTTTTATTTTTTTGGGAGGAAAGGCTCCAAAACAAATTATGAATAGTAAATAGAACTAAGAATGGTGGAGTATAACAACAGCTACTGCTAAGTGCTAATGTTGAAAATAGAGGCGGAGTTAGACAACAGTTTTCGGATTTTAATAACATTTTGGGGTTTTTGGTTTGGGGAGTTTGGGTTCGCACATCCCATAACAAAAGACGTTTGGCATGCAACTTTATGGGCTGGCTGACAGCAACAGTGGCAAGACACTCAGACTATTTCGGGCTACCAAGCCTGATCTAATGATCTGCCTCAGCAAGAGGAGTGTGAAAATCGGAGGTAATTTAGCCTTTTTCATTTTTATAAAGGTGTTTTTTTGGACACTGTCCAGTTACAGTTTGGTCCGTTTGGGTGTCACCCCCCCCCCAGCGGCGCTAAAAACACTCTCTGACATGAAACTTGAGGCTGGGCAGGAAAGAAGCCCTGGTGCATAGTGGGCAAGTTCCGGCCACTGTTGTATTCTGGCTGCCCAGAAGTTCAGGGGGTCTGAGAAGAGGCGTTGCGAGCCAGACTGCAGGTAAGCCTGAACCTGGTCGTTGAGGCGGGTGGACTGGGCCTGCTCACTTGGCTGTGGCTGTTGGGAGGCTGAAATTTTTTTTTTCCATCATACTCATGAGGCTTAACTGGCTGCTGCTGTTGTGGCAGGAGGTGGGTGACTCTGCCGGGCCTTCCTTCCAGAGATGCTGGCAGCAGGCTGGGGCTGGCTGAAAGCTGTGGCCAGGTTAGTACATAACTTCTCCCAATATGAAGCTAATTTCTCCTCCCTTTCCTGTGGAGGAAAACAATCCCCTATGTTGGAGTGATACCGCAGGTCCAGAAGTATTGCAAGCCAGTATTCGTCAGTCTGCCTTATTTTTAGGATACGCCTGTCAATCCGTAAGCATGTGAGCATACAGCTCGCCATCCTGGCCAGCGTGCCCGAGGAGCCAGTTCTTTCCATCTCAGCTTCTCTCTGAGACACTTGAGTGTCCCTGAAGGTGTCATCGTCATCTTCCACCTCCTCCAACTGTGTCTCCTCCTCCTCCTGGGCATCATCAAACTCCTTCCCATCCCCATCCTCCTCCTGCACCTCCATGGAGCTTTGTCGTTGAGGCTCCCCAACAGTGACAGCATGGCGTGCAGAGAGATTTCCAGGATTTCCTTCCCCCATTGCCCCCCTTCTGCATGAGCGACAGTGTCTTTTCAAGGACAAATATTAGTGAAACAATGTCGTTCACACCCCAGCTGTCCCAGCTGACCAATTTAGTGGCTTCTTCAAAGGGCTTCAGCATACTGCAGGCATCTCGGACCAGCCTTCACTGACGGAAATCTAAGAGATACCTGCTCCCTGTGGTCGACGATTCTGGCTGCTGCTGGACAAAGTCATCCACTGCTCTCTGCTGCTCAAGAAGCCGCTGCAACATGTAAAGCGTGGAATTCCACCAAGTTGGCACGTCACCTATCAACCGGTGTGGCGGAAGACCGTTTTGTCGCTGCAATTCCAGCAGAGCGTTGCGGGACACGTAAGAGTGACTCAAATGAGTGCAAAGCTTCCGTGACTTTGCCAGCACTGTGTGTAGGCCAGTGAATGTTTTCAAAAATATCTAAACTTCTAGATTTATTACATGTGCCATACAGGGAGCATGCATGAAGTGCCCCAGGTTCAGCGCTGCCACTATATTTGTCCCGTTGTCACTCACGACCTTGCACACTTGCAGCTGGCGGGGAGACAGCCAGCATGCAATTTGCTGCTTGATGTGATGTAGCAAGTGCTGGCCTGTGTGGCTGGTGTTGCCAAGACAGATAAAGTCTAACACAGAGTGGCAGCGTTTAACCGGGCACATGTGATAGAAAGGAGGGAGGTAAACTCTCTGCCCTGATGCTCCTGCAGACAGACTGCCTGTGGAGGTGGAGGAGGGAGCGGATAAGTGTGTGGTGGTCTGCAATTCTGTCTGGAAACTGCGTGGAGGTGCCAAAAGCAATTGGGCCTGTTGCTGGGGGGTTGCTGCCTCGCTGCCACTAAAAACATTCAGCCAGTGGGCTGTAAAGGACATGTATTGCCAGTGGCCATACGCACTGCTCCAGGTGTCGACCGTGATGTGCAGGGTGCTGCAGAAGGACAGCTGCAGGGAGCATCCTATGTTGTCCACCACGTGCGAGTAAAGGGCAGGGACTGCTTTATTTGAAAAGTAATGCCGGCTAGGGATCTTCCAGCGCGGCTGAGCGAAAGCAACTAAATTGTACAGCAGAGACTGCACAGCCAGCAACTTGGTCAGGTGGGAATTAAGTTTGTGCACTGTGGGATTGCTGGTTGCATAAACTTGCTTCCTGGCCACACACTCGACGATGGACGGCTGACGAGTAAGAGGAGCTGGAGAAACGCACATGTTGATGCCGAGAACGTGTATGTACTAGTTACGCCCCTGGATGCTGATGTCCCCCGGCAGAGTGGTGAAATACTTCCACACACCTGACGTTCGGCCTCTAGAGGTGGCCAAGCCTGTAGCCCTTGCACGCTTAGACCCTGATGCCAGCCCCACCCTACTTGGGGTCTCACTAGTTCCCAAGGCAGGCCTGGGCCTGCCTTGCCTCTGCCCTCTGTTGCTGCCACTACCACCGCCCTCCTCCTCGGAGATCAAATACTCCTCAACAGCCCGATTCGGCTCCCAGGTCCTCCTGTCTAGCACACAGTCATCATCAGACTCCCCACCACTTTTGTTTGACTGCAATATCGGCTGTTCCCCACCAACCTCCGCTTCCAAGCAGTCCAAACACTGACTGCTCTCTAAAAAATCATCAGGAAGGCTTTCCTCAATATCTGCTGGATTGTGTGGGGGAGTTCGGTGACCTTTTATTTGATAAAACGCAGGCACACCACTAGGAGGGGGCACTGAAGGCAGAGAGGAGGCAGAGAATGAAGGGCTTTGCTGGAGTGGAATGGTGGAGCAGGAGGAACGCTCTGAGTCTGACCCCTGGCTACATGATAGTGTCAGCAGAAGAAAGCATGTCATCCGGCTGTGATTGAGATGAGTGAGCCAATCACTCCACTACCTCATCCACTTTTTCCTCTACAACAATTTTGTGCCTTGGTGGATTAGCCTGGTGGAACACCGCCAACTACTTTGAATTCTACCGGTAGAAACTGCGGCTACATGTCCTCTGCCACTGCTGGCCTGTGCCACCTTCTTCTTTTTTTTTAGCTCGAGGTCTTGCTGGAACCCTTTTGCTTTTCCATGCCAGACATTTTAACTTGACTGTGGCAGCAGGTAATCAGGTCTTTGTCTCTCTCTGTCTCTCTCCCTGTCTCTCTCCCTCACTCTCCCTGCCTGATTAATATTACTAGCCCTGCACTGGCCCTGCACTAGCCCTGATATGTTTATTATGGATGCCCAGAACAACACCAAAATTTACAGAAAACAGTTCTCTGTCTTTCACACGCTCCTGCTCGTCTCAGCAGTCGCAGCACAACTGATGTCACTGGTTTACCGAGCCTATGGGCCAATCAGAGCAAGCCCTTCCCACTTAGTGTACAAAGGTTTAAGAACATTTAAGATTCAAACAGAGCGAATCTGAAAAGATCCGCTCATCTCTAGTTAATATACCAGTTTAATTCAATGCATTGGGCTGTGCAGTGTGTTCATAAAAGAAAAAGAACATTTAATTACGCCTCTGTTAATTATGAAAAAAAAAACACTTGCAAATTTGCTACAGTTCACTAATCAGTATACCAAACCTGTTATTTGGCATTGTTGAAATAGGCCTTATAATAAAGTGTCTGGTAAACGAGTCAGAATGTGAGTGGCTGTAGTAGTGCAACAGCAATAATGGCACAGTCACCACCATAGTTCTGACCAGTATTAGTAGTATCAGGCCATGGTTCTCCCTCACTTCCAGTAAGCGCCAGATTATTATTGAGGGCAAATAGGATGACATTGTGGACTGGATGGCTCACACTCATTCTCTCAGTCACAGCAGGATGATGTCGATGTCACCTCTGAGTCTGACACATTCCTCCTGCTCCTCCTTCTTGCAGCCCCAAAGAAGGCTTTCATTTGCATCATCTCTGTCTTGCCTCTTTCTAGTTGGGCACCTCTTTTTTTTTTTTTTTTAAAGAAACGACAACAACATATGACCTGACGTACTATGGAAGACACTCAAGATAGTCCTCCTGTCAATGTCTCATAAGAGTCAGTGTTTGGACTGCTGTGAGGAGGCTCGATGCATAGCTGTTTTAGTGGTGCTTGTATTTTTACTGGCACTTGTAGCCAGGGTAGCAGTAGGGGCAGTGTTTGCTGTGATGACATTAGCCTTCTGGGAAAAAACTGAGGATGGAATCTTGAGGGGGGCCAAGGAGTGCACTATGACATATCACAGTCTGATATAAATGGTGGAGAGGATGAGGACTATGATAATAATTGAGTGTTGATGAACAGGATCTGGTAACTGGATCGTGGTGCTAAGTAAGAGGTGATATCAGAGGAGGAAGGTGATCACAGTAAAGAGCAGAGGCAATGTATAGCCCAAACTCCCAAAACTGCCAGGATAAGATCTGCTTCTATTGTGGTCAGTTTGGGAACTGATAGTGCCTCTGATATTGTGGGCGCAGAATCAAAATGTGCCAGACCTAGGATAAGCTCTGCTGCCATTAGCTCTGTGCAGGTATCTCTCAATGAGCAGATTTCCTTCACAAGACTAGCACACAAAATCACTGACATCTGCATGGATGAAATTAAGCCATTGGCGTTCAAACACAAACATAGGTACCAGAGCTCTTTTGAAGCACATGATGTGGCATCACAGGATCCAGTTGGAAAATAGAACAGGTCACCATTCAGAACAAGTCTGCTCCTTCTCCTGGTCTTCTTTGTGGCAGACAGGCCACGTCCCTAAATAGTACAGTGTCCTCGTCATCATCATTATGATCAGCAACTACCTCCCCTCCTCAGACTCCTCATCCTTCTTGAGTCTGCCCTATCGTGAGACATCCATAACAGAACGTGCAGCCATGAAAAAACTATTTGCGACCAGCAATTGTGTGCAAGCTGAGCTCCCACCTGGCCAAGTTGCAATTGTTGCTGTATCACTTAGTTGTAGTAACTGTGGTGCAGTTCCATGCCTTCACCAGCATTTAATTCTACTCTGTAGTATTACTACTTCTGGCCATCTGTCCATAAAAATTGTCTTGTGCTTAAAATGTGCACTTCCACGCATCTGGCAGCATCACTAAATCTAGCAGCAAAATAGAACTGGCCAGCATTTGGAACAAGACTGTCCTCCTTTGCCGATCTTTTTTGTGACAACCAGGACACATCCTCAACCAGAAAAGTCTCCTTGTCATCATCCTCATTAGTTACTTGTTATCCTGCTCATCCTCCTCCTCCCCTGCTCTGTTATCAGTCATCGATAATGGAATGTATTTGCAGAAAGCAATTTGCTGTGCCCATAATCCAGTTGTGAACAAGCTGACCTGTCATCTGACCAAGCTTCTGGTGGTGCAGTTGCTGCTGCACCTCTTACTTGTTGTAATTGTAGTGCAGCTCCGTTCCTTCGCCAAAATTGAATTAATCAGACAGTAGTACTTCTTGCCAGCTGTCCTTAAAATGTGTCTCATCGTTCTGCAAATGTTGCACACTTCTGTGCCTTCTCCCAAATTTTATCCTTCTCTATGTCATTCGTACTTTTGGCCATCTGTTTGGAAAATGTGTCTCATCTTTCTCCAAATGTGGCACATTTTCACTCCACCAATCTCATAATTAAATCAGAAGGTATACGTATTTCTTAACAGTTGTCCGTAAAATGTGTTCCATCATTTTGCAAATGTGGCACAGTTCCACTCCTTTACCAAAAATTTTTATTATGCCATTCGTATATTTGGCCAGGTGTCTGTAAAACATATCTTGTAGTTCTACAAATGTGGTAGAGTTCTGCACCTTCATCAAAATGTAATTCAGTAGGCAGTTGTACCTCTTACCAGCTGTCCGTAAAATGTGTCTCGTCTTTCAGAAAGTGCGGCACAGTTCTGCAGCTTTACACAAATTTTATTCTTCTCTATAGTGTATGTTTTTTGGCCAGTTGTCCATAAACCATGTCTTGTCACTTTGCAAAGTTCCACACCTTCACCTAAATGTTATTCTTCTCTATGATATTTGTACTTCTGGCCAGCTGTCCATAAAACATGTCTCATCATTCTCCAAATTTGGCGCAGTTCTGTGCCTTCACCGAAATTAAAGTCAGAACTCTCTCGTTGTCTTTGCTACAACAAGAAACAGAAGCCACTGCAGCCATCTCAGTTTACTACATGATGAAATATTTTTCCCCTGTTAGGTCAACTTGATGTACCTCAGCAAACAGACATGTGCTGCCTGAACAACTAACTTTAGTCTTTACCTGGACAGCAC
This sequence comes from Rhinella marina, assembly GCA_900303285.1. Classification (NCBI taxonomy): domain Eukaryota; kingdom Metazoa; phylum Chordata; class Amphibia; order Anura; family Bufonidae; genus Rhinella; species Rhinella marina. The sequence continues at coordinate 27,799 of ONZH01008325.1, forward strand.
ATACCCTGTTCCCTTACCCCATGAACTTCTGGGGATGCAAATTGGAACAGTGGCTGGAACTAGACCATTTTGCTATCCCTGTTTTGTCCAGTCTCCAGTGTCACCTGAGAGATGGCTTTCAGCGCAGCTGATCTGTGATGATTTTCACGCATCTCTAGCTAATGACAATAAATAGATCTGTTATTGCTGACAGTGGCTATTTATCACCGACACAATAACGCAACTGCTGTCTGCCTGTTCATGGTGTTCCATACTGTACTGTAGCTGTTACTTCCCATGGTGCCACTAGTACTATTGCCACTAGTAAATTGCTGCACATCTCCTATCTTGTCTGTGAGGTTCCGCATTGGAACTTGTTCAGAACAAACCACTGCTTTTTCAGATACTATTTTGCATCTTTTTAAACACAGGCAGGCATCTTTACCCAATGAGGGACAATTTAAGTAATGTTTTTTGATGGTGTAGTGTGCTTTCGAACAGGCTGTTTACACTGTCTACCATGCATTTACCCATAACTACTACTCACTACTCACAAAATGTTAGGGATATTTGGTTTGTGGGTGAAATTTCAGGATGAATCTAAAATGCACTTTAACCTTTACAGGTGAACTTAATGTGACCTTCTCTAAACTTTTGAATGCACATGTCCAACTGTTCAATGTTTCAGTACTTTTTGCACAACTTTCTGTTCTCTAACAAGGAACTTAATGGCAAAATTCACAACAGGTGTTTGATGCACGAATCACCCAGTAAATTTCAATTAGAATTGGTATTTAAACAGTCCTCCTCATCATGCTATTCACATTTTGACATCATGAGACCAAGATGACACCTAAGAACTGATCAACAGTACCTCGCCATTGTGAGGCGTCAAGCAGGATGTTCTCAGGCGCAAGTGGCCACTGAGCTTAGAGTGTCAGAGTGTCATCAGCAGTAGCGTTGAGCAAATCGAAGTTGACGTAGTGGTATTCGATCTGAATTTCAGGAAACATTTGATTTGTCACAAATACAAATTTCCTCACGCTTTGTGGTAACGGATCATATTTTTTCTAAAATGGCTGATGTACATGTTAGAAAGAGGAAGTAAAAAGCCCAAGAATGAGGGATCAACCATAATGCTGTGCAGACAGCCAATCAACAGATAGCCAGCCCTTGTGATGTCACAGCCCTATAAAAAGCCTTATCCTGCCCGGTCTCCTCCATTTTACTGTGTACTTAATGCAGGGAGAGACATGACAGGCGCTAGGGACAGTGATTCGCTCTGTGACCTCACGCTGTGCATGCCAGTTCACAGTGCAGGAGGAAGGCAGAAAGCGTTCGGCGGCGAGCGGCAGCGTAGAGGACCAGGAGAGGTACGTGATTATTTATTTTATAAAACAAAAAATATAAAATGGCGGCATCAAAAGGGTACTGGGCGTAGGATATGTACAAGGAGTGAGAGTCGCCTCAGAAGTGCTAGCAACTGAATCACTCTCAGTGCAGGTCAGGAAGATGGGGCAAAAAAAGAGAATATTCCTGAGAGTATAGCTCAATGCAGAGATCAGTCAAGAAGAAACTCAATAAAGTGAGCCTAAATAGGAGCTTGCCCTAAAGTCCTGACCTATATACGTCTAAATCACAGGTGGAGACTAAAATAAGATGAACCAGGTAGGGCATGGTGCTCACTCAATTTACAACCAGACTGCATTAATATGATGCCTCTTTCTGGTATGAGTGAATTGCGCCGAGTCCCAGCTGCTAAAGCTAGGTGAAAAGCTATACCAAAGTTGGACCCTAAACCTATGTCCTATGAGGAGTCATGACGAGATCATCAATAGCGCATCAATGTGAGATGCTCTATACATCTAAATCACAGGTGGAGACTAAACTAAGATGTACCAGGTAGGGCAAGGTGCTCACTCCATTTACAACCAGACTGCATTAATATGATGCCTCTTTCAGAAAGAGGTATTCCTTTTTGTTTCTGTGATATATAATAGAGAGATGGATGAAAATACATGTTAGTAATAAAAAAAAACTGTTTTGTTTCACTGACACAATTAAAGGGGTTATCCCATGACTAATGTAAAAAATCAGATATTATATAGTACATGACAGTCTCTTTCTAACAAAGCTAGAACCAGTCCTGTACCTCACATGGATCCAGAGATCTCCACATTCATTGCCCTGCTAGATTTATATCAAGCTAAGAGCTCAAGGGGAGTGTCTTTTCTGCTGCAGTTCAGAGGGCGTGTTCATGCTCTCCCTATCACAGCTCAGGAGGCAGCTGAAGGATGAAACTGAGCATGTGCAGCCTTCTCAGTGAGCAGGTCAAGGAGTCAAGTTAAAAAACAAACAGCGGGTGGCGCTATACAGATATATATTATTGAATAACTCAGTGGTTAGGCTAAATTTTTAATTACATGCAGTTACAAAAGTATTCAGATCCAGATGCTGGTTTGAAAACTGTACAATATTTGTCATGGGACAACCCCTTTAATAGACTAATTTAGTCTCCGAATACAGTTAGACGGATGATTATGCTGTGTTATAAATAAATAAAAATAGCTATGTGTCATGGACACAATTGATATATGGATTAACTATTGTCTTTCAGTGTCACTGGTGTAAAGGAGTAGTATTGCACCTACCAAAAATGCTCAGTTTAGCCAAGCTACATATTTAGCCCCTGAGTCCTACACTCACATTACTATGATTGAATTCACGAAAGTCTCACTTTCTAAAGTCTCTACAAATCTAATTGAGCTCCTAGGTGAAGGTATAAGGATTAGAAGTAAAGCTAATGAAAGTGCACAAAAACTCAGGGAATGAGTGTAGGAAAAAGCTGAGTTTACTTAGATGAACTGATCGTAAGGGCAGATAGATCAGAGAAACTTGGGAGCTTGAGGACATGAGTAACAATACCAAAATACAAACAACATTGCTAATTGTTCAGAATTGATAGCTTCAGTCTGCCTGCTACACTAGGAGTGCAACCAAGAAGAGAAATCTATAAGAGCGGCATTGCGACAGCCAAAATGAACTAAACTCCATGCTCAGACACAACAATACTACTATTACTATTAACTACTACTACTAATAATAATAATAAAATAATACATTTTACCAAATAATAAGTCATGGTGTCCTAGGCATAACTGTCTCAGATTATGATACAGTCATTGACATTATGTTTTTACCATGGTCACTAAAATTAACAATGAAGTAACTTAAAGGGGTTATGCCATGATTGATGTAAAAAAAGAAAATCCAACTTCACATAGAACATGAACTTTCTAATTAAGCTAGAACCAGTCCTGTATCTCACATGGGTCTTCAGCCGAACAGCTTAGGGGGTATCTTCTTTCTGCTGCAACTCTCTCCCTGTAACTGCCACGGGTTCTAACAGAACATATGGCTGGTGGCAAGGATTTAAGCTAGGGTTACATGGTGACATGTGTCGCGTGACAAAAAGGGTACAACTAAACGTGTTCCACAACATTTATGCTGCAACAATGTCACACAACTTTTTTTGTAACGACAGCCAATAGTGTTGCACTACTACATTATGCGACTGTGACACCATTACCGCTTTCCATGTGGAGATATATTTTTACATGAAGCCAAATAAAGATTGAAGGTTTTATTTTCATCTCAGTGCTGGACATTTTTTCCCTTTTTTTCCTGCATTGTTTTCAGACTGGAACGGGTCCTTGCACTAGAGATTATATGGGTAGTGCTGGCTTGACTCTTGATTTACACAGAATTCCCCTTAAGTACCTAATCCAGAAGAACACGAGCCTGTGATAAAGCATCTGCAGATAATAGTGAAATCAAATGACCATGAAATCTTGCAAGGATTTAAAGGATTTCTGTCATCAGAAATCTTGCTATAAAACCTTGTGTCATTTGCAATGCGCAAATGACACCTGATGACAAATATGTTATTTGTATAGCTGTCTGTTGCGCCGTTTTTGGGAAAATTAATGTTTTAAAATATGCAAATGAATGTTCCTAGGTGCAGGGGGTGGTAACCCTGCACCTAGTATCGCCGTATCCCCACCTCTAAATCCTCCTCCATTCAATTGATTGACAGGGCCAGGCAGCTAGCTCTGTGGGCTGCTGGCCCTGTCCGAGTCCGAAATCCCGCGCCTTTGCAGTGCAAATAACAATCCGCGCATTGAAGAAGCCGGGACCCAGGCGGGCGGCGGCTCTCAATGCACCTGCGTGGATTGTTATTTGCACTACGCAGGCGCGGGATTTTGGACTCGGACAGGGCCGGCAGCCCACAGAGCTAGCTGCCTGGCCCTGTCAATCAACTGAACGGAGGAGGGTTTAGAGGTGGAGATACGGCGATACTAGGTGCAGGGTTACTGCCCCCTGCACCTAGGAAGGTTCATTTGCATATTTTAAAACATTAATTTTCCCAAAAACGGCGCAACAGACAGCTATACAAATAACATATTTGTCATCAGGTGTTATTTGCGCATTGCAAATGACACAAGGTTTTATAGCAAGATTTCTGATGACAGAAACCCTTTAAACAGTAAGTTGAGCGAAGGTATTACAGTTTTTAGGTTTTTCAAAAATGGTTATTGAATGTCTTGTCTCCTCCAACAGTTGCTGTGACGCTGTAGCTTCTCACAGGCCAGTTTGCTAGCACATATCTGCCCCTCTGATGAAATTTACATAAGGAAGGGTACAGTATATTGGAACTTCAGAGGCTCTTATGGTTAAAACAAGAGAGTTTTGTAAGTAACTAAGGGACCATAGTCCCTCAAGTACTGCCATACTGTCATTTTTTTATCAGACCCTTTGCTTTTATTCTACTTCTAATAGAAGACATTAAACATTCTTATAATGTAGAAAAAAGTTAACCAAATGGTTATAGCCATGAGGAGTTTTGGTAATTGAGTATTATCCAATGTACATATTTATGAATTGTCTTCATTAAGAGAAATAGAAATATTATTTTACAGTGGCTATAGAAATAAAAATTCATTGTCACCTTTCTACCTGCATAACCCTTTCTAAAGTCATCTTGCATAAACACTTTTAGGACCTTTGTGTAAATTATCTTTACCTTTCATTAAATTCTCTACTTTTTTGACAGCTTTTATTCTACTGTTCTGAGGAAAAGTATGCTCACCTGGAAGTCAGATTTAGGGGGTTCCATATTAATTTTTACAGAGAAAATCTAAACCTGTTTTGTTTTTTTTTTCTTTTGGGGAAAGCCTGTTTCTTGATTGATTCTGTAAAATAATCACCATGTGTCTGCTTATGTGGCTTCTAGTGACTGACTGACATTGGGGACAATTGCATGACCGTAGGTCATAATTGCCCCATTACAGGGCAGGATTTATGATTGACAGGAGCTTTTCAGAATGGTATATTACAAAGGATTATGAACTGTAACAGGGTAATCTCTCTAATGTAATTCAAGATCTTGTCATGGCTTATGGCTGTTTAATGGACCTTATACAGAAGAATTAGAGGAGCGTCCCCCACCCACAGCTTGTCATCCCTTAAATGATTTAAGAGATTGCTGGAGGCCACATTGAGCTCTAGGTGATAACTCATTGCAATAAATATAAAAATGAGTGGAGCAGTGCTGCTCTGTATTTCATTTTCTGCTTTACCTTTCACTCCTTGTCTTCTCTTACAGTCTTTTAGTAAAAATGCTACGCATATGAAAACAGAACCCTAATCTGCATTTTATCCAAAAGCAGATATACTATAGTAACTGGATTGAGCTGTGGTCCTCCTAATGGCAACTACATTTAGTGGTCAGCATTTCCCAAACTTGGCCAAGTAGTGGCATTTTACAGGAATCATGTTAGTGTAAGTAAAAGTCACATTTGTTTTATATGCGTGTGTGTGTATGTAAACTATATGTAGCAGCCTTAGAGGAGCGAGCAGATGATGGGATTTGCAGTTAAGGGTCCCTGGGGCCATGCAGTGACTGGAGGGTGCAACTTCCCTACTCTCGGAGCACACCCTGTTATTGGGACTCCTATCTGCCAGTAGTTGGGGTGCTCTTGATGTTAGGTGTTGGTCTGAGTGGAAGGCAGGAGAGCAGGTGAAATGACCCGCAATTAGTGGAGTCAGTAACGAGGCCAGTTGGCATCAAGAAATAAGTTTCTCTTTACTTATAGGTGTACTAGCAGTACATCTGACAATAACAAGGCACAGTTCTAAGGCATGTATCACAGTGCAATCCTTCCCCAATAGCAGTATATAAACGTCAGCAATGATTGAGGTTGTAGTAATCCTTTTATCTTTTTCTCTAAAATCTCTCAACATAACCATAGACAGGCAATGAGGTACATGTTACTGTTTCTGCAAGCTGAGGGTTGTAGTTATAAGATATGATGGGCCAAAGCATCTCCAAGTGTGGAAAGGTCTGTAAATAATGTTCCCTCTCACAGCAGTGAAGTCTCTCAGCCATAAGCGTGCACAATACTTTTCTCATTGACTCCAATGCACAGCCTTATAGATTCTGGACCTTCTGCTTTCCTTCTTTGGAGCACTTTGATGGGAAAGTTGCTTCCTTTGCTGTAGAAGTCTCAGATATAAAGGTCCTCTGAGCTTGGGCCTAACTCAGAGGAGCTCGCACGCATAGGTTCTCACTGTAGCACAGCTTAGAGCAGACCCCGTCTCCTGACAGAATTAGCCAAGGTGTTAACCACTACTTGTCCATACAATTCTAGTAGGTAACAAATCACAACATTTAACTTAGTAATATAGTTTTGCGCTCCCTGCCTTCAAACAGCCATAACGCTTTTATTTTTCTGTTCACATAGCTGTATGAGGGCTTGTTTTTTGCGGGACAAGTTGTACTTTCCAACGCCACCATTTAATATTGCATATGGTGTAGTGGGAAGCGGGAAAAAAATTCCAAATCAGGTGAAATTGAAAAAAACGCTATTCCGCTACAGTTCTACGGGTTTCTTATTTACAGCGTTCGATGTGCATTAAAACTGACCCATTACTTTCATTCTACTGGTCAGTACGAATCCGGCAATACCTAATATGTATAGCTTTTCCTGCGTTTTGATAAAATAATTAGAAAGTTGCCCTTTTTTTTTTTTTTCCCTTGTCATATCTTGACCCCTATAGCTTTTTGGTATTTATGTGTACAGAGCTGTATGGGGGCTCATTTTTTGCGGGGCGATCTGAAGTTTTTATTGATACCATTCTGGGGTGTGTATGACTTTTTGATCACTTTTTATTTAATTTTTTTTAGAAAAAAAAAAGCGACAAAGGAACAGCAAATCGCCATTTGGACGCTTTTTTCCGCCACACAATTCGCCGTATTGGAATTTGTTTTTATATTTTAAAAGTACGGGCGTTTTCGGTCACGGTGATACCCATGATGTCTAGTCTATATTTATTGTTATTTAGGTATTTATTTTTTAATTATATGGAAAGTACGGAAAGGGGGGTGATTTGAACTTTTATATATTTAACATTTTTTTTTAATTTTTTTTGACTATTTGAAAGGTCAAATATGAGCTGATATATTGTGGCTTTTTTTTCTTTATGAGCAATCAGGGATTTTCTAGACTCAGATAAATCCAAGAATTACTCATCTCTTATCCTGGCCTGCCATCTAGTGGCCAGAATAAGAATTGCACTTTGAAAACTGTAATCCTCACCAGCGAGGATTACAGTTTTCATATGGTGTACAGACACCCCGATTGGCCACACGGGGTGTCTGTACACCTCCCGGAAGCGAACCTTCCGGGTTCAGACGCAACTAGATGCCGTGATCACGTGTGATCACGGCATCTAACCGCCCAGCAAGACGCCGCCGATCAAGTAAGTAGCGGCAAGTCTCTGCTGTTAGAAACAGCTGAGACTTGCCGGCCATGACGCCCGCTCGCAAGTGCCAAGCGCCATGTACCCGCATCGCCCCAGCGCCGTACATGTACGGCGCTGGGAGTGTAGGGGTTAATTCTCTTAGGATACGTGGGTGTATGCCATCCGGTCCTGGCGATTTGTCTATTTTAATCTTTTTAAGACGCAGCTCTACTTCTTCCTGGGTCAGACAGGGACTTTTAATGGGGAATTTACTTTTATATTCTGCATTTCATCTGACAGTTTATTTTCCTCAGTGAATACAGTGGAGAAAAAAATATTTAGTAGCTTTGCTTTCTCCTCATCGCTCTCTGCAACTCCCCCCTCATTACTCTGTAAGGGGCCGACACCTTCAGGTTTATACTTTTTACCATTTATATAATTAAAGAACATTTTAGGGTTAGTTTTACTCTCTTTGGCGATTAATCTCTCGGTCTCTAGTTTGGCTGTTTTTATTTGTCTTTTACATATTCTATTTTTTTCCTTGTAGTTTTTCAATGCTTCCTTGCTCCCCTCCTGTTTTAGTAATTTAAATGCTTTCTGTTTGTCATTTATTGCTTTCTTTACAGCTCTATTTATCCACATTGGTTTTTTCTTGTTCCTTAACCTTTTATTCCCATAAGGTATGTACCTCTCATAATTAGATATTAGGATGTTTTTAAAAATATCCCATTTTGTGGCTGTATTTTTATTTTTGAGGACTTTGTCCCAGTTAGTTAGGCCTATGGCCTCTCTTAGTTGGCTAAATTTTGCTTTTTTGAAGTTTGGTATTTTTGTTCCTCCCTGAAGAAATGCTCTTTTGAATGACAGTTGGAAGGTTATTATATTATGGTCACTATTTCCCAAGTGTCCCCCTTTGTGTAAAGTATTTCAGTATGCCTCCTTTATATCCCATTTTGCTTTTCTTGCATGTTCTTGGTATCTTGTGTTGGAGGAAAGTCTTATGTGTGTACTACTATTCCTTGCTATTTATTGCATTTAATGGGTCAGACTGTGTGTTTTTTTTTAATAGCTATTTATTTTAATTGCTTTAATGTATTTTTGTTTTGTATATACATTGCGCCCCATAAAGCTATGAGTCTTGGAGGGGAGGGATGCATTTACATTAATTATCTTTTTATAGCTAATTTCTTTGAAATTCACATACACTGCAGAACTGATCTGGGACTGGTAAGGTTGCGTAACTCCTGCGGTCAATTGGCAGCTTGAGTTACGAGCTAGGACTGGATCAATAAACAACACTGGTACTTATTGAATGGTATATGTAATGAGCAGCATGAATTAAGTGATCAGGAGGCTGGAGATGGTAATACACTGTCTCTGCCATCTCTATGGGGAACCCAGCTATCTCTGAGAGTCAGCTCTCCTGTTCTGCAGCTGCATGGTTTCTGTGCTGCTGCAGACTCTGGAGGGACATTTAGAAATGTCTCTGCAAAAGTTATATGTGGACTTCTAAAAATGGGTGTGAAGATGCAGTTAGGATGATACAGTGTAGTGAATATTTAGTAAACCGTGTGCTGTGAATACATTTAAAGAGAAACTGTCAGTAGTTTTGACCCCCTCAAAACTGCTAACAAATAAATTGTGTTCTGCGAACATTCCCGCGAATACGTACGCATGAGTGTACAAAGTGCGTACGAAGCTTTAGTTTATTATTGTCTAGGCCCACAAAGATAACGAACATTCAGTAAAAGTACTCTACTTAAGTGAATACCTATGCATTAGCGCATAAATTATTAGATGCGTAGCATTAGCATACAAATTGTATTATGCGTACGTAGCGTTAGCGTACAAAGATTTAAGAAGAATCTTTCGAAGCAAATCTGAAAAGATTCGGATTCGCTTTGGTGTAGAAAAAAACAAAGATTCGTATCGAATCTACGAAGCGGCGAATAGATTCGCTCATCTCTAATACTAAGCCCTATACTTTGTCAAGCACTTTATATACACAGGCGTCCACATGTAATTTTGCCTCAAAGTCTAACTTTTCATAAAAAATTGTATAAAAGATGATGTATTTATATGCACGTATCACCAGAACTAGAAAGACCAAAAAGCTGGTTTTAAGCCCGACATTTTTTAAAAATAACGACCAATAAAATACAAGGATTACCCAGGAAAGAAACGGCACCCCAAAACCTATATATATTCTGAAAGCAGACAACCTGATAATTGCAATTGTATTGACATGCTGTTGCCAGTCATGTCTACCTTAATGTGTAGTGAACCCCTGAGGAGCCGGTGAAGAGTATTAGAGTGGTAGTAGCCCTGAGGAGGTGATGTGTCACAGTGTACTCCCTCAGGTCGTTGCTCCCTGGGGATCTCTGCAGTGAAATGGGGGTTTAAGGAATCAAGCCAGAAGTAAAAGAATAAAAAGTCTCTTTTTATAAAGTACAAAATAGGAGTTGTAGTACATCAAGCAGCAGTTGTATACAGTGCATTTTCTCTTCCCAGATGATGAGGTATGGTGGCTGGCAAAGTGACACATAATGTCACCTCTGGAATGCTATCTTGCTGATGTCTCTCTCCGGAACTTCTGGCTTACAGTTAAAAGCTGGCACTTGTGGCTATTGATGTCCACTGAAATGAATGAAATGCAGGCTTTTTTGAGTTGGCCTGGATGTGATCTACGGGTGATGGTTGTCTGAGCCTCCTGCAGCAGCGTCTATTCTGAATTCTTGCAGTCTCTCTGGGCTCACAGAGTTGGTTCTCTGGTCCCTAAAGCCCTTGGAGCATGAGCAATAGGATGTGCTTCCGTAGTCCTTACTATCTAAACTAACCCTCTCCTGGCAGGAAGCAGAACCAGCTCACACCGACCTAGAGGGGAAGAATGGGGTGGTTAGCCCCATTCCTGATGCCAACCATACCAGATCTGCTGGTGTACAGTGAAAACATTGCATAGCATGACAAAACATAACATTGCATTGCAAACTTTAGCTTTTTTTGACAAACATGAATTAAAAAAATGCTTGAAAACTTACATCCAAGCAGAAGAATACACAAAATTGCAAAGTAAAAATAATATATCAAGGTGTGCAAAGCTCATATATACAAGTGTACAACAGGAGTTTGCTCTCAAAACCCACGAAACAGAGGCCATTTAACCCCCTAGCGCTATTTGACGTGTATACTTGTCATGGAACTATATAGTGTACTGCAGTGTATTATAGAGACATCAGACTCACTGGATCTTCAAGAACCAAGTGGGTCTGGGTTGAAAAAAAGTGAAAAAAAAAAACACATTTATAATTGATTAAGAATTTAAAAAAAATACACTACACATGGTATCATTGTGTCCGTAATGACCTGATCTATGAAAGGGTCATGTTACCATGAGGGTCATGTTAAAAAAAAAAAAAGAGAGAAAAACTATGATTGAATTGAAATTTTGCCCACCTCACTTCCCCAAAAAAAGGTATTAAAGTGATCAAAAAAGTCGTATGTACCCCAAAATAGTACCAGTCAAACCGTCACCTCATCCTGAAAAAAATTTGCCCCTACATGAGACAATCGCCCAAAAAATGAAAAAAATATGGCTTTCATAAAAACTTTTTTTTTCTAAAATGCTTTTATTGTGTAAAACCAAAATAAATAAAAAAAAAAAACAAATAAGGTATCACTGCGTCTGTAATGACCTGCTCTATAAAAATATCACACACTGTTCCCCCAAAAGGTAAATGGCGTAAAAAATTAAATAAAAACTTTGCCAAAAAAGCCATTTTTTGTCACCTTACATCACAAAAAGTGTAATGCCAAGTGATCAAAAAGACATATGTACCCCAAAATAGTACCAATCAAACCATCATCTAATCCCACAAAAAATGAGCCCTATATAAGACAATTGGTCAAAAAACAAAAAATAAAAACAAAAATATGTCTCTGAGAATACAGTATGGAGAAACTAAAACATGATTTTTTGTGCATTCAGTATGGAGAAACTAAAACATGATTTTTTGTGCATTTTCTGAGCGTGTACAGCACAAAATCTTGTGCAGCACGTGATGATGTTGGATGGCAAGGTCATACATCACCGCACACGAGATTTCAGGTGAGACCTTCAAGCAAGATGGACGCTGTGGTCTCTTCGCACTCAAATGGATGAGGTAAGTAGGTAAGTATGATTTTTTATTTATTTATTTTCCACAAAGCATGAAGAAATTTGGCTTCATGGCGAATCATGTTTTTCATGAAATTCGGATCGAGTCCACTTCCATTTGCTCAACACTAGTATTAACCCATATACAGTATCCTGCTAATAATCCCTACTCTAGTTTGGATCAGTGCCACATGGTAACTGCTGCAACAGCAACAACAGCCACCATGCAGCATTGCCCCATGAAGTAAAAAGCTTACCTTTTCATGTGGTCCTGTCTGATTTCTGTACTGAATCTGTCAGCAGCTTTGACCCCTCAAAACTGATGTCAGCACTATATAATTGTCGGGAAACGCAGTTAAAATAAAGCTATGGTGATGTTTGTGCAGGATCCATGACTAAGGAATCCAAATTTTTTGCAGGATCCATGACTAAGGAATCCAAACCCCTTTCCGAGCAGCACTGTATATGTAAGACACTGGTTGAGTATTTAAAGATTGAGCCCGCTGCACTCTGGGTTTCATACAGCAAAAACCCAGGGCTAATGTCTGTAATATGGCAATAATGCCATTCACAGACATTTGTGAGAACGGCATCTGAAGCAGTTTTCCCCAGGAGCAGCCATGGGCTCGAATGGCTGCCCCACACAGTTATTTGGCGAGCCATTAATTCCTTGTGATAGCCTTGATCCCTGTGAAGGATGCAAGGCTATTATAGCAGTAGTTCCTATGAATGTGGAAGCACTCCATAGGAACACAATGGAACTTCCATAGGCTGCAATAGTAATTCACTGTAGCAAACTAATAATCCCTAAGGGGACTTCAAATATGTGTAAAAAAGGTTAAAAAATATTTTTAAAAAATATAAAAATTCTAATCACCCCCTTTACCCGGAATGAAAATAAAAAACAAACAATAAAGAAATAAATATAATTTGCATTGCCACATCTCATAAGGACCGTTCTATATATAATATAATATAAATGTATGCCGTTCCATGAACACAATAATGAAAAAAAAATCAAAATGGCAGATTTGCAGCTTTTTCATATTTTTATATTTTACACACTCTAAAATATCTCTTAATATTATAAAAATTAGTTTCTGTCTGTCTGTTCTCCATGCGCGACCAAACTACTGGACCGATTTTCACCAAATTTGGCACACAGGTACATCAGGTGTCTGGGAAGGTTTTAGACCAGGTCTCATCTCTCTAGGACATACCGTTCCCGAGATATTCCCAAAATATGATCTGCATTAGCCAATATTAGCCTGGGAGCTTTGGTTTTAAACCTCAACTGCCATTCTCTGCACAAACACACACAGGGAGGGCAGATTTCCATAACAACACAGCCAGGTAATTAGCAGCCAGCTGAGGAGCTCAGGTAATAACCCAGCCATTTCTATTTACTGACACTGTTAAAGGTATTCCGGTTACCATAATTATAACTTATGTTTTAGACTAATTTTAGAGTAACGACAGTTACAGTTACTAAGACAGTTCAGTAGTAATAAAAGATGTTTTGTTCCACTGTTACCCATTGCGTGGCCTCATAAATAAGCATGGTATTGACCTTTAATTCAGGCCATCCTAAAAGAAGTACTTAAAATCCCCTCCCCAGGTCTCGCTAAGCCATGCCTCCGACTCTGTCAGGCCACACCCCCTCCCACTCTGCAGCCAACAGGGATTGAAAAAATAAAGGTAAAAATCAACTTCTGTCAGCTGCAGGGAAGGGTGGGAGGTTGACTTTCTTTCTGCAACGACACACAGAAACATTAAATGAAATAGATTAAATACACCCGTGCGAAGCGTCTTGCTAAACCACGCCCCCGACTGTCAGGCCATGCCCCCTCCCACTCCGCAGCCAATGGGGATTGAAAAAAATGAAGGTGAAAATAAAATTCTGTTAGCTGCAGGGGTGGGAGGGTGAATTTCTCTCTGCAACGACACACAAAAATTTTAGATGAAATAAACTAATTTTAGACTACAACCGTTCGAAGCGTCTTGCTAAGCCATGCCCCAACTCTGTCAGGCCATGCCCCCTCCCACTCCGCAGCCAACGGGGATTGAAAAAAATAAAGGTAAAAATCAACTTCTGTCAGCTGCAGGGATGGGAGGGAGGTTGGATTTCTTTCTGCAACAACACAGAGAAACATTAAATGAAATAGATAAATATTCCTGTCAGGTCTGGTCACCAGAGAACATAGGTTTTCTATGTTTTGCTTGGTATTCTGAGTTTTTGTGTGTTTCTGTTTAGTGCCTACGCCTTGCCTTTAACCATGTTCACACTGTGGGTTGTTTTGGAGCCAACGCCCAACTTCATGTTTGGTTTGTCTACTTAGGGTTAATACTCAGGTGCTGGGCTGAGTGGCTTCTCTGAATCTGGTCCATTCAGAACCTGGGGGTGGGATATCTTCCTGCATAAATACCCACCTTCCTCTCTGCTCCTTGCCGGTTTTTGCAAATCCTTGCTATTCCTGCTTGTGCGTTGTATCGTGTGTATTCTACTGCTTATTTGACCCTTGGCTCGTACCTGACTACTCTACCGTCTTCTGATTTTGTACTGACGTTATCTCTGGTTTTCTGACACGGCTAGCTGACGATTCTTCTGTGTTTTGTTCATCTCTGTTTGTTTTCCATTTTCCCTGCACCTTAGTCAAGAGTAATTGCAGTCCTCGTGGTTGTCGCCGTGTCGCCTAGGACATGGAGGCAATTAGGCAGGGACAGGGGTTGGGGAGAGCTCAGGGATCACATCTCCCTTTTCTGTGTACCCCAACCTTGACAATTCCCATGCGAAGCAATCTTTTCTTCCTCTGCTACCCATTGCGTGTCCTCATAAATTACCATGGCATTGACCTGTAATTTCATGCCACTCTCAAAAGAAGGACTTAAAACCCCCGCCCCAGGTCTTGCTAAGCAACGTCCCAAACTCTGTCAGGCCATGAAGGTAAAAATAAACTTCTGTTAGCTGCAGGGGTGGGAGGGTGAATTTCTCTCTGCAACGACACACAAAAATTTTAGATGAAATAGATTCATTTTAGACTACAACCGTTCAGTAGTAATGAAAGATGTTTTCTTTCACTGCTTCCCATTGCGTGTCCTCATAAATTACCATGGTATTGACCTTTAATTCAGGCCACCCTCAAAAGAAGGACTTAAAAGCAACCCTCGCCCCCAAAAGGTCCCGCTAAACCATGCCTCCGCTCAGGCCACGCCCCCTACCACTCCCCAGCCAATGGAGATTGAAAAAATTAAGGTAAAAATCAACTTCTGTCAGCTGCATTGACTTTCTCTCTGCAGCGACAAACAGAAGCATTAAATAAAATAGATGAAATAAACACATTTTAGACTAAGACCGTTCAGTAGTAATAAAAGATGTTTTCTTCCACTGCTACCCATTGCGTGTCCTCATAAATTACCATGGCATCGACCTGTAATTCTGGCCACCCTCAAAAGAAGGACTTAAAACCCCGCCCCAGGTCTCTTCACGCTCCCGACTCAGTCAGGCCACGCCCCCTCCCACTCCGCAGCCAATGGAGATTGAAAAATTGAAGGTAAAAATCAACTTCTGTCAGCTGCAGGGGTGAGTGGGAGGGTGAATTTCTCTCTGCAACGACACACGGAAACATTAAATGAAATAGATTAAATATACCCGTGCGAAGCAATGTTTTCTTCCACTGCTACCCACTGTGTTTCCTCATAAATTACCATGGCATTGAGCTATAATTCAGGCCACCCTGAAAAGAAGGACTTAAAAGCAACTCCCCCCCCCAAGGTCCTGGTAAACCACCCCCCGACCCACTCAGGTCATGCCCCCTCCCACTCCCCAGCCAATGGGGATTGAAAAAATGAAGGTAAAAATCCACTTCTGTCAGCTGCAAACACAAACACTAAATGAAATAGATGAAATATCTTTCTTCTAGTTATCAATAAAAACTACAGATCACCCCACAAAAATGGGCTCTCAAACAGCTCAGAGGATGTAGCTATAACAAAAATTATGGGGGTCAGAAGATGGTGATGCAAGGACATTTTTTTTTTTGTAAGTATCAAAACACAAGCATAACTACACAAATGTGGTATTGTTGTAGAATGAAGGTTACAAATCAGTTTTACTGCATAATAAAAATGAAACCCATAATACCATGGCAAAATTGCATTTTTTTTTCTAATTCCACCCCATTTGAATTTTTCAGCTTCCCACTACACTGTATACAATATTAAATCATGCCATTAGAAAGTCAGGAATGCACCTAGCCTTTCTGCTGCCTGAGGCGAAAACTGAAACGTGCCCTCCCCAATGCCAATTTCTTAACCTAACCCCTTTGCAACAATGAAAGCGCTCATAGCCCATGGTCCTTATGCTGCCCTCCTGCCCCTACCTGGTGCTGCCTGAGGCAATTGCCTCACCTGGCCTCATTAGTGATGCACCCCTGTAGAAAGTACAATTGCTCTGTAAAACAAGCCCTCACATGGCTATGTGAATAGAAAAAGTTATGGCTCTGGGAAGGCAGGGAGTTGAAAAATGAAAAAGCAAAAACATAAAATCATAAAACCAGGACTGAAAAGCTTAAATCCTTTTGCACTGCATTCTGATTGGACACGAGGGCTGTCACTTAGAGCAGTGGGTCATCCTGGGAAGTGCAAAGAGCTCTGGGAATGCAATCAAACTGCAGTGATAGGGATCTAATTTCACACTAAACATTTGATATAAATACAGAAAGAGTGTCCCTAACTCAGGGACTTTTTTAGTTTTTTTCCCCCTGAAAAACTGGGCTAAAAATCAATTTAGGCTTGAGTGAATTGAGCCTTGGATCATAGATCCAAAGTTGATTTGTTCAAACACTTTGTTTTAATGCTGTCCAGAGAACTGTCTAAGCAGACTAAAACCGCGAGTTTGTGAGCATTCGCGTGTTTGATTGCAAGTGTGTGTTTTTATTAAGTGTATTAAGTATTAAGGATATGGAGTCCTTTTCTCTGTACAGAGCTGAGATGCTGAATTAGCAGGATCAGAATTTTCTCTCTCTTTCATCAAGCTCCTTATGTCTGATCTTTGACCCTATAAAAACTCATTAAAATGCAATCTTTATCTTACTGATAAGGATGTGGTTCAAATAAGTGTTTGACTAGGGATGAGCAGACCGGTGGATGTCCGGGTTTGAGGGGTTTGTCCGAACTTTGTTTCATAGTTCGATTTGGGTTCCAAACTTGCCTAGATCTAGATCTTGAACAATAAAGCCCATTGAAGTCCATGGGGGCCCGAACATTGGGGCACCAAATTGGCTGTAAAAAAGTCATAGAAAGGGCTAGAGGGCTGCAAAAGGCTTCAAAGTGGGCATAAAAGCAGTACAATTACCCATGCAAACAAAAGTGGATAGGGAAATGACTTAAAATAACAAAATACATAAAAATAAAAAATCACAATCTTGAACCAAGAGGCGGAGGTCCAAGTGGAGTAGGAAGTCGAGGAGGCTGGGGATGTGGCGGTGTAGGTGGAAGAGGCAGAGGAAAAACCAACACTCTTTACATAGTAACATAGTAACATAGTTTGTAAGGCCGAAAAAAGACATCTGTCCATCCAGTTCAGCCTGTTTTCCTACAAGTTGATCCAGGGGAAGGCAAAAAAAAAAAAAAAAAACCCCTGTGAGGTAGAAGCCAATTTTCCTCACTTTAGGGGGAAAAATTCCTTCCCGACTCCAGTCAGGCAATCAGAATAACTCCCTGGATCAACGACCCATCTCTAGTAACTATAACCTGTAATATTATTACCCTCCAGAAATATATCCAGGCCCTTCTTGAACTCTCTTAGTGAACTTACCATCACCACCTCCTCAGGCAGAGAGTTCCATAGTCTCACTGCTCTTACCGTAAAGAATCCTCTTCTATGTTTATGTACAAACCTTCTTTCCTCCAGACGCAGAGGATGTCCCCTCGTCACAGTCACAGTCCTCGGGATAAATAGATGATGGGAGAGATCTCTGTACTGACCTCTGATATATTTATACATAGTTATTAGATCTCCCCTCAGTCCTCTTTTTTCTAAAGTGAATAACCCTAATTTTGATAATCTTTCTGGGTACTGTAGTCCACCCATTCCAGTTATTACTTTAGTTGCCCTCCTCTGAACCCTCTCCAGCTCTGCTATGTCTGCCTTGTTCACAGGAGCCCAGAACTGTACACAGTACTCCATATGTGGTCTGACTAGTGATTTGTAAAGTGGCAGGACAATGTTCTCATCACGGGCATCTATGCCTCTTTTGATGCAACTCATTATCTTATTGGCCTTGGCAGCAGCTGTCTGACACTGGTTTCTGCAGCTTAGTTTGCTGTTCACTAAAATTCCTAGGTCCTTTTCCATGTCAGAGTTACCCAATGCTTTACCATTTAGTATGTACTGGTGACTTGCATTATTCCTTCCCATATGCATAACCTTACATTTGTCAGTGTTAAACCTCATCTGCCACTTTTCTGACCAAGCCTCCAGTCTATCCAGATCCTGCTGTAGCAGTGCACTGTCCTCCTCTGTGTTAATTACTTTACACAGTTTAGTGTCATCTGCAAAAATTGATATTTTACTGTGCAAGCTTTCTACAAGATCATTAATAAATATATTGAAGAGAATAGGACCCAATACAGACCCCTGTGGTACCCCACTAGTGACAGTGACCCAATCTGAGTATGTACCGTTAATAACCACCCTCTGTTTTCTATCACTAAGCCAGTTACTTACCCACATACAGACATTTTCTCCCAGGCCAAGCATTCTCATTTTGTATACTAACCTTTTATGTGGTACCGTGTCAAACGCTTTGGAGAAGTCCAAATATACGACATCCAAATATCCTCATAGAAACTGATTAAATTTCTGTTTTGTTTTTTTGTTTTTTTCAATGTGTCCTATAGCCATTTTTAGCATTGTGGCTGGCATATTTCTCTACTCTGCCAATATAAGACATAATAATCTGACATAAGACACAATGAGCCAGGAGATGTTGTTCCGAGTGGAAGAGGAGGCGGATGTGGCGGTACAGGCAGAAGAGGCAGAGCAGGAAGCCAACACTGTTTCCGTTTTTTTTTTCTTTTTTTGTGTGTCTGTTAATTCTGTGTGCGACTTTTAGTAATTTTTTGGAGTGCGGCAGGTATACTTCTCTCCTCTGCCAATATAAAACATAATAATCTTGAACCAGGAGGCAGATGTCCAAGTGGAGTGGAGGAGGTGGACATGGCAGTTCAGGTGGAGGAGGCAAACGTGGCAGTACAGGTGGAGGAGGTGGACATGGTGGTGCAAGCGGAAAAGGTGTAGGAGGCGGACATGGCAGTGCAGGCGGAAGAGGCGGAGGAGGTCACCAATCTTTTTTTTTTTTCCTTCATTTTTTTGGTTTGTGAAGGCCCCAAAACATTGGGAAATAGCAAAAAGAATGCAGAAACTAGGTTAGGCTAGGTTCACCCGGTATATTTTTTTAATTCTGTTTTTTATTTTTCTTATTTTTTTTTGTTTGTGGAGGCCCCAAAAATAGCAAAGAGAATGCACAAACTGTGCTGGAGTATAACAAAGGGTTGGGTGCTGCCAGTATACCTCTCTACTCTGGCCACCATGTTGCTGAAACGCTGCCTCCTGCTAAGATGGTCCATATCAGATGGTGATGCTGGATATTGTGGCGTGCAGACAAAGCTTTTCCACATTTTGGTCATGCTAACCCATCATTCTGAGATGCTGAAGGTGCCCCTGCTGCATTGACGACTTCCTCCTCCATCTCCAGCTCATGCTTCCACTGAGCCCTCGGTTTCAAGTGGGAACGCATTCAGTAGCTCCTCTACCTGTGTTCAATTGTACTCGCTCATCTTCCGATCATGTACCAGTAATAGAAGTAAGGACAGCACGTTGTCCTTGTAGCGGGGATCCAGCAAGGTGGGGGGATGGCCCACCTAGAAAAGTAGTGATGGCTGGGAACCATGTACCGTGGGGCAGCTGCCGTCATGACGTTTTTAAAACTCTCCATCTCCAACAGACGGAATAGCAGCTTTTCAAAGGCCAGTAATTTTGAAATGCTGGCATTCAGGGCCTGGGATTTCATGTGGGTAGGGGGGGTACTTCCTCTTTCTCTCCAGTGTTTGAGGGATGGACAGCAGAACGCTTCCATGAGACAGTGTGGAGATACTTGGTGATGGTGGTGGAGGTGGCGGTATTGCTGCCACATACTCTGTTTGCGGGGTGGCAGGTGCCACTGTCGCTCCATAGGGGTAGGAAGAGGCCGAGACCGCAGGAGAAGCCTCTGATCTTTTGTGGCTCTTGTGGTGTCTACTCCACTGCAGCTCGTGCTTTGGGGTTAGATGCTGGATCACGCAGTTAGTGCTAAGGTTTAGAACATTTATGCCTTGCTTCAGGCTTCACAGCATGCAAACCAGCCGTGTCCTGTCGTCAGCACATTGCCTGAAGAAATGCCACACCAGGGAGCTCCTTTGCACTGGCCTTGGTGTGCTATGTCTCTTGGCATGTTGGGCAATAGCAGGCATACTGGCTGGGGGACGGCCGCTCTGCTTTTGCTCCTTCTCCCTCTTTTACTGTGTGGCTGGCGCTGCATGACCCCCACCTCTTCCTCTGAAATGCACACATCACTCACACGACCTGGATGCCATGTGAGTTGTAGGATCTTATCATCCTTAACATCATCTTCCACCCACTCCTCACCCCTGCCCTCCTGGCTGGTCTGCACACTACAGAAAGCCGCAGCAGTTCACACCTGTGTTTCGTCATCATCTGGAGAAACGTGCTGCGGTGGTTCTCCCATGTCCTCTTCCTCAAACATAAGTGTTTGGGCATCAGTGCACTCAATTTATTCAGTTTCTAGGGCAGGGCTATTTGGATGGCCCACGAAAACACTGCTGCATGATTTGGGGCTCAGACTGCTTGGCTGATGAGCAAGGGGTTGAGGTGGAAGATGGATGCATATGAGCCGCTGGTGCCAACTCTGTGCTTTCAGCAGTGGACCGGGTGGAAGACAATGTGAAAGAACTTCTGACCTCAACATTCTTAGAGCGGTATTTAGGCCTACAAAATGATGCAGAACATCCTGTCACCCGCGTGCACCAGAGGAAGGTGTTTCATTTGGGTGCATAGCTGGCACAGATTGACAATGTCTTCTCCCGCTGCAGCCTTTCAACAAGTTTTATTAAAACTACGAACAACAAACCCAGACTTTGGCCCCAAAATCCGTGTTCGGGTTCGGTACCCGGACACCATAATGTCCGATATGGTCCAGAAAGTGGTGGTCCAGGTTTGCTCGTCACTATTTATGACTTCTTAGTAATTTAGAGATAAGAGTTAGGGAAAAAGTGAAAGTAGGATTCACACAGCCAGAAAAACTGTTAACCCTTTGTGACAGAAAGGCCAATTAAAAAATTGATTTTTAGCCCAAAACGAGTAAAATACAATCCTAAGAAAAAAATGCCCCCGAAGGTGTACATAGCCATTAAGATAAGTGACTTTAGATTCAGGGACTTTAGGAGGGGACTACATTAAGTCAGTTGCTTTTCAATGCACTGTATTGTTTTTGTTTTTTCTCTTTTCTTGTGCAATCCCCATTAGCAAGTATATGTTCACCTATTGACAACACAGTCCAGTGTACATCTTGTCAAATACCTGTATATGCAGTCCTGGAACAGCCATGTGAGGGTGAATATTTTTGTTCAAAATGTGAGCGAATTGCGCTTTTGGAATATCAGATCCTGTATTTAAACAAGCGAATTTTGACACAGAAACGTGTTGACAATTTGGAAAGGAGTTTGCTGCTACCTGAGGCACTCTGTGGGTTAGATGCAGAAGAGGGTGGTAGAATGGAATCAGGAAAGTGAGATAAGTAGCGGGATTACTTTTAGAAAGCGGGGTAGAGGGAAAAGTGCAAGGGAGGCTAGCCCTGATTGACACACCCCAACAAGTTTGCAAAGTTTGTACATGAGGGGGATGTTTACCAAACACTTTCTCTACCAGTCAGGGGAATGTCAGCTCTGGTAAGCAGTTCATAAGGAAAGATGTAGGGTAAAAAGTATCCCAAAACCTCTTAATTATATGTCTACTAGTGTTGAGCGAGCATGCTTGGCCGAATATGATATTCGTTCGAGCATTGCAGTGCTCGGGACCACGCGGTGTTCGGCCAACCTCTGTCCCTGCCTATTGCCCCACCCACGCTAAACCGTGGGGCGACAACCACAATGACTGCGATATACACTGACTATGGTGCAGGGGATGGGAGACAATAGACAGACAAACAAACACAGAGAATAGTTAATAAGGCCGAGTCAAAACCAGGAAGGTACATCAGGCCAAAATCACAAAACAAAGAGTAGTCAAAAACGAGCCGAAGTCAAAACCAACCAGTAGCGAAGTACAAAGGGATCAGGCAGAGGTGATGGTCTAAAACACGAAGCAAGATCAGAACTGCAGAATATAAACCACTAGGATAGCTGGTGCAGAGAAACTCAAACACTGGCAAGTATGACGGTGATTGCAAGGTTTAACCCTTTCTACCCCGGAGGTTTTTTCGGTTTTCGTTTTGCGCCTTGATACAGCCATAACTTTTTTATTTTTCTGTTCACATAGCTGTATCATGGCTTGTTTTTTTTTGCGGGACAAGTTGTACTTTCCAATGCCACCATTTAATATGGCATATGGTGTAGTGGAAAGCGGGAAAAAAATTCCAAATCGGGTGAAATTGCAAAAAAAATGCAATTCCACCACAGTTTTACGGGTTTTTTATATACGGCGTTCGATGTGTGTTAAAACTGACCAGTTACTTTCATTCTACAGGTCAGTACAAATCCGGCGATAATAATATGTGTAGTTTTTCTTGCATTTTGATAGTGATAAAAAAATTATAAAGTTGGACATTTTTTTTTTTTCAGTTCTTGACCCCTAACTTTTTGGTATTTATGTGTACGGAGCTGTATGGGGGCTAATTTTTTGCAGGGTGATCTGAACTTTTTATTGATACCATTCTGGGGTGTGTATGACTTTTTGATCGCTTTTTATTTAATTTTTTTTAAAAAGCGACAAAAAATGGTGAATCGGCCATTTTGACGCTTTTTTCCTTTTCGCTTTTTTCCATATGGGAAATATTTGTTATATTTTTATAATATGGGCCTTTTCTCACACGGCGATACCCATGATGTATTTTTTTATTTTTTTTAATACTTTTATTTTTATTTTCGGGAAAGGGGGGTGATTTGAACTTTTATGTGTTTTTTTTATTTATTTTTTTAAACTTTATTTTTATTTTTTACACTTTTTTTATAGTTCCCATAGGGAACTATAGGAAGCAATCATTTGATTGCTTATATCATAGACTCCAATGCACTTACATTGGAGTCTATGGTGATTTTAGTGCTTTCCTATGGAGCCCTATTACAGGCAAGGGCTCCATAGGAAAGCCTATGCAGCAGCCTCCTGTCATTTACTATGACAGGGGCTGCTGCAGGCAGTGCCGGGACTAGGCAGTTTGGTGCCCTAGGCAAACTAGTCAAATGGCGCCCCCCAAATTGGCCCCGCCCATTATTATAAGCCCCTCCTAAATATAATAGGCCACTCCAAGCAAACACTGTACAGCTGAAATGATATTGTTGAGTCCCGCCTGTACACATCATACAGAGAGGGGAGGACGTGTCCTGGCTGCACTGCCTGCCTCACATTATACAATAGACAACAGCAGGCTACAGCAAGGAAGCTCCTTCCCTCTCCTCAGATCCTGCTCAAGGCCTGTGGTTCCCCACCACCATCTGCCACCCAGGGGCTGGCTGGGCAGGGGGGCAGAGGGGCACATGCCCCCCGGGCCAGTTGATGTCCAGGGCCACTGTGGTCCTTCAACTCATTTGTATCTGCATCCACTAGACACGGATACAACTGAGCCTGCAGTAGCACCGGCAGGACAAGGTAACCATTGGTTCCCTGCCCGGCTGTTCCCACGACACATTGATGTGACATAGGCGGCGCGATGACGTCATCACGCCACCTGCAATGTTCCTCAGGAGCAGACCCACCAGAAGAGGCGGGGTCTGCATTGTGGGACCATGCCACCACAGGGACGGGTGAGTACAAACTGCCCTAATGGTAGTACTGGCCCCTGACTCCTAATACTAATATTGACCCCTAATACCGACCACTAGTACTGATGCCTAACACTACTAACCCCTATCCCTAATACTGGCCCCTAACTCTAATACTGGTCCCAATGCTAATTCTACACCATACTAACCCCTAACTCTAATACTGATACCTAATCCTAAGGCTACATACACACGACCGTATGTGTGTTGCGGTCTGCAGATCCCCAAAACATGGATACTGGCTGTGTGCGTTTCACATTTTGTGGAACACATGGCCGGCCCTATGATAGAAATGTCTATTCTTGTCTGCCATTGTGGACAAGAATAGGACATGCTCTATCTTTTTTGTGGGGCGCGGAACAGAACTACGAATGTGGACAGCACATGGTGTCCTGTCCACATCTTTTGTGGCCCCTTTGAAATGAATGGAAATACGGTTGTGTGAATGTACCCTAATGTTGACCCTAACCCCAATATAGGCCCCTAACTAATACTGACCCTAATCCTAATGCTGGCCCTAAGGGTGCATTCAGACAACCGTATTTCTGGGTCCGCATCCATTCCGCAATTTAGCATTTCAATGG
>ONZH01008326.1:0-239432 GCA_900303285.1 Rhinella marina
AACATTTTGTCAAATGTTGAAGTTTTGACTTCTCAATGGTCATCAATGTGAGGATCTGTGGTAGCTTAACAGACTGAAAGGTATCACGAAACCTGAATGATTACTTGACCTATTCCACAGGGAAGCTGTCACGAGGGGAGACAAGGGTGGTGAGCCCTGAACTGAACCCCTCCTTCTTTCCCTGCCTACTTGCCTCAGTCGGCCCTAGGCAGCCGCGGACAACCACGAAGACGGACCCTACGCTGGATAAGTGCGCAGGGAGGGAAAGGGAACAAAGGGACGGACAAAACACAGACAGAACGAACACAATGGTAGAGTAGTCAGCAAGCCGGGTCAAACACAGGAGGTCACATAAATACCAGGGGTAAAGCAAGAGAGAAGTCAAAGTCCAGAATCCGAGTCCAAAATCCAAGTAAATATTCAAGCAAGAAGTCGCACAAGCACTGATCAAAGGAGTAACTAATCACAGGCGATTTGAAAGGGCAGCTGGCAGCTTTAAAAAGCCCTCCAATGGGTCATGTGACGGGGCCAGCGTCACATGACCTCATTTGCATAATGAGCGCTGGCCAAACGTGACCAGCGCTCAAATATGCTATAAATTTGGTCATGTGGCGTGGCCAGCGCCACATGACCCAAATATAAGGCCCCCAATATGAAAATATACTCTGAGCGCTGGCTTGCCGGGCCAGCGCTCAGTACCGCCCACTGCTCGTGTCTAGGGGGGCGGGGACGCCGGGCACGCAGCATCCGGAAGCGCGCCCGACGCTCCCCGCCTCTTGTTACCATGGAGACGAGGACGCCAGTCGCATCCTCGCTCCGTGGTAGCGGAAGTCCGGCGGCGCTGCAAGCGAGGAGCGTGCCGCCGGCTTCCCGTGACAGAAGCTTTGATACCAGAAAATGGTGATCAAGCACCGCCTAAGTCATACACCAGGGATACTACTGATGTTGCATACAATCATAATTGTCACAGTGACCAAGATATGATGCATATTCACTATTGAAGACCACGGTCTTGCATCCAGAGCTGGAATTAGTGCATTATTTCTGCGTGATGGCAATCTAAATTCCCTTCCAACAATTAACCCACCATTTTTAGGGTGAGAAGAAACCCGCATAAATACGAGGAGACCATACAAACTTCATGTATACTGTATGCTGACCTTGGTTAAATTTGAACCCAGGCAACCACTGAATAACAAGTGTGATAACTTCACTAGTGGTTCTGGTTCTAGATCGCCCATCATAGGTATATTGGGTGTGTAAATTAATTCTCTTGGAAGTCAAATTACAGCTTATGATAGAAATGACCCAAGGTCGATGTCCAAGTTAGATACACGTCACTGTGTGGTGAAATTAGTATTCAGAACTCAAAAAGAGTATTGACTCATCTGCTCTGCCCCATGTTGTAAGCAGGGCAATAAATGCCTCATTTGGCGAGGTCATTCACCTCAACAGTTATGAGCTGCACAGAAGACACATCAGCAGTCAACGTTCACGTTGCCCGTTTCACCATGGGTCAAAAACACAACTTGCCGGAAAACGCTCACAAGAGTCCCGTCTTTGTGCTGGCATTGCATCAGATACTTTCCACAGTGGTCATCAATGACCTTCTCGATTGAGTTGTCCTTGCCCATGTGGTCATCTTCTGCCATGCAGAACGCAGTCAACCTTCAGCAAACCTAAACATGTCCCCCATCCACAAGCACGGTCGCTCAGTGGTTAGCACTGGTTCTTGCAGCGCTGGGGTCCTGGGTTTGAATCTGACCAAGGACAACATCTGTATGGAGTTTGTATGTTCTCCCTGTGTTTGCGTGGGTTTCCTCCCACACTCCAAAGACATCTTGATAGGGAACTTAGATTTTGAGTCCCGTTGGGGACAGTTTGACGCTAATGTCTGTACAGCGCTGCGGAATATAGTAGCGCTATATAACTGCATAAAATAAATAAAAATCTCCTTCCATGCCTTGGTTGAACGCAATGAACATATGTTTTACACCGAATTCACCACGTAGGCACATACCCCAAGTAGTTTTGCTCTAGCGTTCTTATTTTCAGTCCTGTGACACAATCTTACAAGATTGATATCGACTTACGGTTTTCAATCTAAAGCAGTGGTACATAGCAGACTACAGCAATTGCCTACAGAATCTAAATCTCCTTCCACTTTCAGCATCGAGTTGGGTTAAGACACAATAAAGGACAAAAGCACAGAAATTTCCAAAATTTTACTTAAAAAACAAAACACAAACATTATAAATAACATATTTTTACAAACTGCTCACCCAGTTATCTCCAGGCTAAGTGTACCTGCTACATAAAAAAAATGGACCTAAACCCAACCCTATTATCTCCCACCTACTCAACGCATCCTCTGTATCTGCTAAAAGAAGGTTGTCCGGTTTCCAATATTGATGACCTACCCTCAGGATAGGTCATCTGCCGATCCTATATTGAAGGCCTATCCTGGGAGAAGGTCATCAGTATTGGAAACTAGACAACCCCTTTAAGAGAACACCACAAAGAACAGAATCTGTGGAAAATGAGGGCTGGGGTGCAGAGTTAGGATGTGTTCACAAGCGGCAAATTTGCCGCAGAAACTTCAGACACTGTCCCGTTCATCTCAATGTGGTTTGCAAGTCTATGTAACAGATTTTCAATCCTAAAAATTTAGGCAACACATCTATTGTAGGCGAGTATAACCTTAGTATAACGGGAGCGACGACACAACAGCACAAGCACATGTACAGCACAAGGTCTAGGAATCATCCGAATAGGAGCTACTTGGCTGCTCTGTGCACACGTCTCGGAGGCTAGAAACCAAAGTATCAACGGCTGGGGGATTATAGGGCGGAAGGAAAAACTCCACAGAGCTGAGGGCAAACGCCATGAAGTCAGCACGTCTGTTAAGTGGCAATCGCCGTACTTGAGCGGCCACTACGCGTCCAAAGTTGTTGAGACCGTCCTCAGAAGCTTTCTTTTGCAAAAGGGTCAGGAGCCCTGCATCCACCTGCTCGGAAATAAAGGCACGGCTGCGGACTACACGTCTCTTCCTCATCCTGGGGGGTCGCGGAGGCAAGATCACCAAAGAGTTCTTCTTTCCTTTTGCAGAACGTTTGGATCGCCCCTTTCCTGTTTGTGCGGAACGTTTCTCTTTCTTCTGCTGTTCTTCCTCGGGAAAGTCTGAGTCGGCATCCAAGTTAGCCCTAATATGAAAAATTATATCGTCAAACTGACGGCTATTGTATTTAGTAGCATTAATTGTGTAAAATTTGAAAGGGGCCGTCTCATCACAGACAACTACTTTTCAGATCCCGAGACCCACAGCGGACAATTGATTTTGCTGGGGAAGGTCGCAACCAACCAGACTGCTGCAGATGCCCCTTACTGTTTGGCTGTTAATTTGCAGATCTTGCCCTATAGGCTTTATGAAGAGGAGTGTCCTGCCTGCACAAACCCTTTAAAGTGCATCTGTCATCAGCTTCGTACCTAAGAAGCCTTCAGCTGCCAACTGTACATGCAACAGGTCGGCCTATTTCTACAGTGCCTTGCGAAAGTATTCGGCCCCCAGGAAACTTTTGCTACATTTCAGGCTTCAAACAAAAAGATATAACATTTTACATTTTTGGTGAAGAATCAACAACAAGTGGGTCACAATTGTGAAGTGGAACGAAATTTATTGAATCATTTAAACTTTTTTTGTAATAATAAAACTGAAAAGTGGGGCGTGCAAAATTATTCGGCCCCCTTGCATTAATACTTTGTTGCTCCACCTTTTGCTGCGATTACAGCTGCGGTCTCTTGGGGGATGTCTCTATCAGTTTTGCACATCTACAGACTGAAATTCTTGCCCATTCTTCCTCGCAAAACAGCTGGAGCTCTTTGAGGTTGGATGGAGACGTTTGTGAACAGCAGTTTTCAGCTCTTTCCACATATTCTCAATTGGATTCTGGTCTGGACTGTGACTTGGCCATTCTAAGACCTGGAGACCTTTATTTTTGAACCATTCCATTGTAGATTTTACTTTATGTTTGGGATCACTGTCTTGTTGGAAGATAAATCTCCGTCCTAGTCTCAGGTCTTTTGCAGACTCCAACAGGTTTTCATCCAGAATGGTCCTGTATTTGGCTCCATCCCCCCATCATTCCTTCCTGTCCCTGCTGATGAAAAGCAGGCCCAAACCATGATGCTGCCACCACCATGTCTGACAGTGGGGATGGTGTGTTCAGGGTGATGAGATGTGTTGCTTTTACGCCAAACATATCGTTTTGCATTGTTTCCAAAAATTTGGATTTTGGTTTCATCTGACCAGAGCACCTTCTTCCACATGTTTGGTGTCTCCCAGGGGCTTGTGGCAAACTGTAAACCAGACTTTTTATGGATATCTTTGAGAAATGGCTTTCTTCTTGCCACTCTTCCATAAAGGGCAGATTTGTGAAGTGTTGGACTGATTGTTGTCCTATGGACAGACTCTCCCACCTCAGCTGTAGATCTCTGCAGTTCATCCAGAGTGATCATGGGCCTCTTGGCTGCATCTCTGATCAGTCTTCTCCTTGTTTGAGATGAAAGTTTAGAGGGACGGCCGGGTCTTGGTAGATTTGCAGTGGTCTGATACTCCTTCCATTTCAATATGATCGCTTGCACAGTGCTCCTTGGGATGTTTAAAGCTTGGGAAATCTTTTGGTTTCCAAATCCGGCTTTAAACTTCTCCACGACAGTATCAGGGACCTGCCTGGTGTGTTCCTTGGTCTTCATGATGCAGAACCCTGAGACTATCACAGAGCAGGTGCATTTATACGGAGACTTGATTACACACAGGTGGATTCTATTTCTCTTCATCAGTCATTTAGGACAACATTGGATCATACAGAGATCCTCAATGAACTTCTGGAGGGAAAGGAAATGGATGAATAATTTTGCACGCCCCACTTGTCAGTTTTATTATTCCAAAAAAAGTTTAAATGATCCAATAAATTTCCTTCCACTTCACAATTGTGACCCACTTGTTGTTGATTCTTCACCAAAAATGTTATATATTTTTGTTTGAAGCCTGAAATGTGGCAAAAGGTTGAAAAATTCCAGGGGGTTGAATACTTTCGCAAGGCACTGTATATACAAAAGTGCTGACAGAAGCCCTTTAAGCGCATACGTAATACTTACTGAAGGATCTCCCCACTCGTTGTAAGGAACATCATCTCCTTCCTGTATACGTAGGGCTTGCGCTTCAACTGAGCGGAGAACGTGGCCTGTTGCTCCCATGCCAGTTCCCGTATGAACCTGTCTAGCACAGTGCGCCATTTGGTCTTGATGTCATATTCTACAAACAACATAAAAACATATTTAGGGGGAAAAAAAAAAATCTATACATTTTTTTTTTTAGATATCATTTAGACTTCATTAACAGACGGGACACTTGCCGATGATCTCCTGCTCCTTCTCTGGCAGACCATCCCAGTCCAGGTGCAGATTTCGGCAGATGGTATTCCAGGCTTCGTCCTTTAATTGGCGGTCACCGTACCCACTTTCAGATGTATCCCATAGTACAGGATGAGCTTCCACCTGCATTGAATCACAAAAAATAAAATAAAAAACATTAACGGCAAGGCAAAAAATAAGACAAAACCTATATAAAATAAGGGTCAAAAATGATATATGCATGAGTGTTAATACATCATACAATAGATACTTACCACGGGTAGTTATCCCCTCCAATGGCGTGACATGTACATAGAGGCTTCCAGTTCAGCATTGTACATGGGAAAACAAAAATGTCTGACAAGCTCCGTCTCCTTTATGGTTACTTACACAACTACATGTTTGTACTTGAAGGACTCGATGTCAATTGACCTCAACAGGTTTTGTTTTGTGCAGACAATATCATCAGGCCCGTGAGTGGTGGGCACAGCATCCTACTCTAGGGTTGAAAGGCGAAGCCTGTGTTTTTCTGAGTTTAATAGAGATTACGATGACTTAAAAGCAGCGCTAATCCAAAAATATACCCCAGAAGTTCCTCACAAAAAGTTTCCAGGTTTACCGACAGCTAGGAAGATGTTCTAGGTAGCTTGAGGACCATTTTCTGGCAGTGCTTCAGAGGACAGTCTGTAACCAGCTTTAAAGATCTGGTCGAGAACCAAATTTCTCCACATCTGTCCATCCATTAGGTCTAGGTCACCATGTCTGATCTAGAGCCTAAAACCACTGACCAGGCACTACAAACGGCAGACTAACAGGATACCAGAAACTAAGAATGGGAGCATCACTGTGGAGGTAACCAGGCTGAAAGGAGAAAGAAGCCAAGAAGCACCAGTCAGGCTAAGCCGTGAAGAACGGTTGCTTTGGAAGAAATGCTATATCAAGGAGATATGTGTAGGTGTCTGCCTGTCCAGATCGAGCTAGTGTCAATCCTGTAAATTGGTAGTAATGCATGTCTGTGGTAAAACAGAAAATGATGAGCAGCAAAAGCAAGAGAAGGAGGGAGGTAAAGAGACCAAGGGAATAGAAGATTGGCGCTAGTTTCTCTCTGCTTCTTCCATGGATGATTAACTCTGAGGACACTATTTATGAAAGGCCTGTACCTATTCAGTCAATGGCCAGATGATACCCAGTATCTGGGGTGCTGGTAAAGGTATCCAAGCAGAAGGGGTGTCCAAGAACATGTGTGTGTTGTTGGGAATTGATTTGAGGGAAAATGCTTTCTGTGTATGAGCCTGATGGACCATCTTCATAATCTACCAGCACAAAACAAACAGAGACAAGTCACAAGGTCCTTGTCACAGGTCCAAGGGGACATTGTGCATGGAAGGACAGGATAAAAGAAGCAGGGCTAACCGTGCCAGAAGCTGTATTGTCCTAGTGGGAGAACATCATGGGGTGGTGAGCAAACCCATCCAAATCTTAGAGAGTCTTTGGACCTGTTCCTCACAGCTCTGTGTGGATTTGAAACGTAAAAGGGTTTTCCAAGACTTTTATCCTTAAAAGGAGAATAACCAGAGCAGACAGATGGTGACCAAGTGTCTAAAGGTTCGGAGCAAGTGCCGTGTTACTGCATCTCTTCAGACTGTGAGAGGGTGCATCTCTGAGCCAGAAGTGTCTCGGGCACTAGACAGAGGGAATGGTAAGGCAGGGTTTCCCCGAGATGCCCACTGCCAAAGGAAGAAACCTGGTTACCTTCCCAAGAGAGTAGGGAGGTAGATTTACCACAGCTTTATGCTTTCCAAACCCTATCGCAGATCAGAGTAGACAGGAGAGCAGAGACTCAAAATGGAAGTAGTCAGTTTGTGGTTGAGTCAAAGCACAGAAACGGGAGACAGAAAATGCAGGAGGCATCCACAAGTACCGAGGAACACAAGACCACAAATGACCAGATCTGCAATTAGGCGATGTAACACATAACACATACAAAACCACTGCCTAATATGACTTTCGCTGTTGGGAAGTCATCATGGTCGTGTCAGGAGTCCTATGGAGGTGCACTACCCAGTATTAGCCATGACTACATACAGTAGCAATGGAAGGCTTCCTCAAAGTATGGAGAGGACCTTGGCCTCAGCCTTTCTCCAGCACAAAGCCATAAACTCATCAGGGTGCTCCAGCGCAGACCTGGCAGTAGAGTACATACACACAAGACCACCCTATAGCCTTTTAATATAAAGCGACCAACAAGTTAATGTGGAAAAGTCACCATGGTCAATGTAAATGGATTATATGCTACAGATTTTGCAATTGGTTCCAAAACATTGGATTAGAGCGTGTGCCAATTTAAACTCCAATGTAAAGGGGGCAGTGTAATGGAAGGACTAAGAGTGGTAATCAACTGGTAACTACATGGTTAAAAGGACATCTGTAAGCAGTTTTGTACCTATGACACTGGCTGACCTGTTACATGTGCACTTGGCAGCTGAAGACATCTGTGTTGGTCCCATGTTTATATGTGTCCGCATTGCTGAGAAAGATGAAGTTTTAATATATGCAAATGAGGCTCTAGGAGCATCGGGGGCGTTACCATTACACCTAGAGGCTCTGCTCTCTCTGCAACTGCTGCGTCCTCTCCACTCTGACAGAGCCTCACATTATGTGGTTTTCACTGCCTGGACCCATCAAATCAAAATGGTGAGGGCGCAGCAGCTACAGAGAGCAGAGCCTCTAGGTGTAATGGTAACGCCCCCGTTGCTCCTAGAGGCTCATTTGCATATATTAAAACTTTTTTTCTCAGCAATGCGGACACATATGAACATGGGACCAACACAGATATCTTCAGCTGCCAAGTGCACATGTAACAGGTCAGCCAGTGTCATAGGTACAAATC
Organism: Rhinella marina; assembly: GCA_900303285.1. NCBI lineage: Eukaryota > Metazoa > Chordata > Amphibia > Anura > Bufonidae > Rhinella > Rhinella marina. The sequence goes on from ONZH01008326.1 coordinate 8,303, forward strand.
TGCTGACAGATGCCCTTTAAGTTTCTTGACAAAATGACAACAAAGACTTGTAACTCGCCAGAGGAACAGGACTTGTGGTTCTGGATGTGCCGGACCACCGATTATAGCAGTGACCAGAACTTAAGAGGCAACCACTTAGAAAAGATAGTGGAGGTCAGATTCAAATCCCAGATTATTCCCAACCCCAAGGAAATAGAAGAGACTTTAATTTCACACGCTGCTGAGGATTTCTCTAAAGACAGTGGCGACTTTCAGCCTCTTTATAGTAGCTTTTACGTGAGACTGGACCAGACGGCCTACCCTTCACTCCCTACAAGCGCCTATGACCCAGTCGCCAGTTAACCGTTTGTTCTTCCACTTTAGGTAGGTACATATATCTATACACACATGCAAACATATACACTACCAGTCAAAAGTTTTAGAGCACCTATTTTTTTATTCCACTGCCGCTCCATTCATTTTCTATGGGAGCTCTGTACTTGGCTGTCTCCTGAACTCCTGTAGAGATGAATGGGGCGGTAGTGTGCACGCTCGACATTCCCGTTCATTTTTGTGATCGCGGGGGGTCCCAGTGATAGGACCCCCTCCAATCTAATAGTTATCCCCAATCCACAAGATAGGGGATAACAATAAATGGTATTTGCCTTTAAGGACCAGTAACACTTCTCATGTGTTCCACCAATTATAACTACTTTTTCTCAAATTTAGTTATAGGAAATTTTTGCAGGACATTTTGGGGTACGTACAGTGTTTGACTTTTTTTTTGTGTGTGGGGGGTTTAAAAGAAGCTGTGTGAATACTTTATACTAAAAATCATGAATGGACAGGAAAGGGACAGTGTAAAATGGAAACGAGGGGAGGAGGGGGGGGGGGGGGGGGGGGTCATAGCATCACTACACAGCCTAGTTAGGTGAGGGGGATTAGATGAACAAGGGCTCATCTTCACCGTCTTTTCACACCCATAATAATCAGAGCTGATTGATGTGGAGAGAGGGGATAGATAACATGCATAGAAGTCCATGTTATACTCCCTCCTAGAGACACTTCTAGATACACAGGGAGAAAGAATTTCTCTCCTCTGTGCACAGGCCTCCTCCACACTGACTGATCAAAGCCAGCTTTAGAAAGGAAGGGCTGCTTTAACCTTTAATATCTCGGGCTGAGTAGCAGCTACAGATTTTAAACATGACCAAGATCGCAATGCTAGCCGAGCTACATGAAGAGACACAGTCTTTAGAAATTGTGTCAGGGGTGAAAGTTGCAGTTTCACTGAGACCCATTTCTAGGGTGTATAACTTGCCATGTACCACAACATCTTAGTCTTGTTTTAAAGCTTAGATTATCGGCTTTCAAACAAGACATTGTGGCTGTAGCACCAGAACGGCCTAAGAAATAGTCCTAAGAAGTCTCTTGCAGCTTCACAAGGTGTTCATTCAAAACAGTACTGTCCTTTCCTGCCTGATTGAACACTGTTTAGGATTATCAGTGTGAAGGGGGGGGGGGGGGAAGAGGGGTTAATCAACTTTTACCATGGTCCTGTATTACCATTAAAATTAGCTGCAATACGTCTGAGCAAAAATGAAGGCATTTGTCAATATGGCTTTACTTAATTCTGAAAACCCATTTTATGGTCTACATCAATATTCGGTGAGGACTTCAAAGATGTTAAGAGACTGGCGGACATTGGGAAACACGACTGTAACTGGTAGTTACCAGTGCATGCCGTGTCGAGTAAAAAAAAATCTCTCCATATTGGCTGCATCCAAGTGAGTCATAAACAACTAGTATTAGTAAAGAAAGAAATACACCATACAAAAACGTTGGGAAAACAATCCTTTATTTAACATTCCTTTACAGCCACTCAAAAACACACCACTTCCTTTCTGCCTCCCACACCCAATAACCCATAACCTACCAAAGCACAAAAACTTTCCACCACAACTAGGCTAATGTAACATATCAACCCCAGTCACATTAAGAAAAAAACAAAAAAAAACAAAACAAAACTAAAATACTAACATTAACTTGGGTGATGACGATAGGAGCCAGCAAATAAAAGTTAGCAGGAGGAACGCAAGAGGTGGAGACCGGACGAATGCAAAGACAGGACCTCCAGGTATTAAAAGAAAAAAAAAAAAAAAAAAAAAACACAACAACAGCAACCACACACTTGGGTGCCTGTGGCTCCAAGTCTAGAAATGTAGGCCTCAAAAAGGCATTTTGCAATTGTATGGAGACCATTTTAGTGGCCATTTGAGCCCGGAAAGAAAAAGATGGATCAGAAGAATCAGTAGAAGGGGCAGAGCAGCCATTGAGGTGGTAATGGGGAAGGCTGGGAGTGACCATAATGGGAAGGAGGTGGCGGAGGGGCCATAGAGCCTGCATCAGTATGACCTGCCTGATGACTACATCACTTTTTGGAGACTTGCAAGGAGGTTTCCTAAATCTATAGGCTGGTCATGGGTCTCAAAAATGTTCAAGATAGCAAAGACAACAGACATAAAGGACGACTGCCTATCCCGTGGCAGGCGACGACATAAGCCTGCCACAGTATAGCCAAAAAAATCCTCGCCCTCGAGTCTCTGGACCAGAGACAGAACCTCCGACTTAAGCCCTCTTTTACTACTGCGGAGGGGCCTTCGAAATCTCCTTCGGCGAGCTGCAGCACGGGGAGCGGGCGTTGAATCGCCCGCTCCTTTAGACACTGTTGTTGGAGTGGCCTGCGGTGACTGTTTTGCTTGTTCTTCAAGCTCTCCTTCAGATCCCTCTTGAGTATGCGGCTCCTCCTTTGGTGGGTGCCTCATCTCTGGACCCTCTGGCTGTGGTAGTGAAATATCACTATCTGATCTGTGGAGAGGGAAAATAAATAAGTCCCTTAAAATTTTCAAAAAAAAAAAAACAACAACTAATTTTACATAATTACACAACCACCAAAGACAAGAGGTCTTCTACTCAGGAGCCCCCACCTCTTGGTCATATTGGAAAGTGGTTTCAAAGAGCATCCCTCACAGTGGAGGACCTGTCCTTTATTATACAGACTACCTTCCAATTAGTACCAAGCAGAGTTTGGTTTCAAGTTTTAAACCTGGTTTTGGTTTCAAACCTGTCTTGTCTTTGCTTCCCACAGCAACTGATCAGGAGTCAGTTTTCCTTCCATGACTATGGGACTATAAAAGCTTTCCTACAGTCAGATTTGAAAAATGGAGCCTATAAGAAAAATCATCCTTGTAATATTTTTTTTACTCACCGAAAACCTCCCGGTCATGCTTGGACAAGCTGTCCCAATTGGGGCACAGAGACTTGGCGACCTGACCCCACGCTTCCTCAGTTTTGCTCTGGTCGCCAAATCCACTGGCTCTTGAATTCCAGAGCAAGCGATGAGTCCTCATCTTAAAAAAAAAAAAAAAAGGATGACTGCCAAATAAAACGTAAATAAAATGTAAGTTATTTTTTATATCTCATTACTTACGTTTCAATTAAAAAAAAAAAAAAAATGCATTTATAATAATTTATTACCTGCAGGATGAGTTGGGAGACCTTCATGTCCATCCTCCAATACATGGTCCTGTTGTGGAGTCTGGATTTGCAGCTGTCAGAGCCAACGAATGAATATCATCAAGTAGAGGAAATCCCTCTTAGCTTTCAATGTTGCTTCCAATTTTGGATCCATAGGCAATCCGCAACACTAGATTAGTTGTGGGTTCATTTCTGGATATTTCTAAAATCTGGACAATTTACCCCAAAAAAACAAACAAAAAAAAAAAAAAAAACACACCGCCAACAACTTGACCCACGAGTTTCAAAGTCTTAAGGGTTTGGCTTTTCTATAATTTCAGACTAAAGTTGTAAAGTTTTTAGGTTTCATATTTTATCTTTTTCTTGCATTTTGCAAGCGCTTTTTTTTTTTTTTTTTTTTTTAAATTAAAGATTAGAACTTTAATAAGTTTAGTGCTTGTATGCTCCAAATAACCCACAGCCTTTCTTAGAGCATTTTTAACTCAATGACTGCTCAATATCAGCATGTGTTGGATATTTATTGGCTCAGAACACAGTAGGTGGTGGCAGAGAGCTGTGGATCTGGGGTGTGTGAACAGTGTCTGTGCGATGCTCAACTTGCATTCCAAGTGAAATGTGAGTTAAAGACTGCAGAAAACGTGATCCGGATCAGCCAGTATTCTGCAGCAGCGAAATATGGTGTGGATTTAGTTAGGATACACATCACATATTTGCTGCAGATTTCACCCTCAGCATTGCAAAGGGTGATATAACCGGAGCAGATATCTGCAATACAAAATGATACAATGCAGATTTAAACAGCACCGTCAACAGGATCAATTGTATTAAAGAGGTCCTTTCTCCGCTCCTGACATGCCTGTTGTAATAACTTCATGCATTCACCATGTAATAAGAATTCTGGAGCATCTATTCTTATGTCTCTATGTTGTGCTGTTCCTTTATTATTTCTACTAGAAGTTATGAATGAATTGCTAGCAGTCTGCAGTAAGGGTACAGAGGGGAGGTAACCAGTTGGGGGTGTGTACCTGCACAGTCTGACAATGGCAGGACTGATTGGATAGAGTGAGTTTGTGCAGGTACACCCCCCTGTAATATGTTCAAGATCAGGAGAAATAAAATAGAGTCATGTATTTAGCATTGCCACCCATGGAAAGAAAGTTACCAGAAAAAAAAGCCAAAGCTAAAAGGAACAAGCGAGAAGCTAATGAAAGCGCTCGCCAAAGCAAGCAGAGCAAAGAACTTGAAAGATCACGAAAAGACAGAACACAAAAGCACCAGCGTGGACAAGTAAAAATCTAGACTGTACAACTTCAGTCAAATAAGTGGAAAAAGCAAATCGAGTGGAAACTATATGTTCTGTTTGGGGCCTTTCTCCACAACGGCCACACATTGCTCCAAGGACAATGGACAAGGCGTTTTTGTACGGTGGAAATCATTTCTCAAAACCAAAACATTCTTAAAGATCCAGATACAAGACGATCAATACCACATCGTGGTGTCAAGACATGAAACCCCAATGGGGTTGGTCACTGAGGGGTTTATCGCAGTCACGGTCCCAGTATATCCCAATAGCTGCTTTGGACAACATGCCACTCCAAGGGTTGGGTTGCGTGGAAGAAACTCCTTTGGACACACTTTGGTACTGGTTCTTGTCCATGTTTAGCGCCTCTACATTTCACCCTCATCTCTGGCACTTCTTCTCTGGTAGGCACAATGCTGAGACATGCCTTCAAATCGGATTCTTGTGGCTCAAAGCAAGTTCCTGAAGCTACAGAAAGAAACTGTAGAAGTTACAGATGAACCAGCGTTGTATAATATAGACACTACTCCATGTAGACAATGGTTTTCCATTACTTGAGATGCGCCAACTCTTCCAAAAGGATAAGGACAGGAGAGGACAAAATAAATGGACGCGATGGCAACAAGGCTTGTAGGACTGTCCAGCTGGTGGACCAAGTTGCAGCTACATCCACAACCTTAGCTTTACCTCCACAACCAGCCGGACTACATTGTTATTTCTGAGTAGACGTCAAGACCGCATCTACTTTCTTCTGTAGACAACTGCAATACCAAGACCATAAAGGAAGCCAAAGAGTTGGGTCATCTGCTTCACCTTGCCAAAACAAGGACAACCTACAAAACCCTGGGCAGAGATCTCCATACATCTGCAAGTCAATCCAGGAAGATTAGGCAAGGTTTTGGTCCAAGACGATAAAAAGTCGAACAAAGCTCACTAATGGGTCCCACCTTCAATCCATTTTCAGGAGACACCCAATGGCGGCTGAACCTGAGAAGGCTAGATAATCTTGAACTATCACTTGACATTGGATATGACAGATGTCTTTGGCATGAAGTCAAAGACCTAGGAGTGGCAGTGCCCGGACTATACAGCCATGTAAGCGGATTATTTAGTGTTCTTTTCGTCTTTTTTATTCTTTAAACATCCTTGGAAATAAAAATTTAGGCGGCAGTTTGATTTTTGAGGCTGGTTCAGACGCGATACGAGGAAGCACTAAATATTTTCCTGCGAGTATAAATACTCTAGAAGAGTACGAAATAAGATTGCTGATTTTTTTTTCTTGGCCATACATTTTTTTTTTGTCAATGTAGTCATATGGGGCTTTTTTGCAGGAACAGATGTCTTGTTTTGTACCATTTTGGGATACGTGAGACTTAACATTTATCAATGTTTGTGTTGGAGATAAAGGGAAACAAAAACAATTCCGGAGGTACACTTTTTTTCTTTTTTTTTTTTATGAGGCATTTTAAATATAATTATCTTTATTACACTGGTAGCAGCAAATACAGCGATAACATGTGCAAACCATCTCTCAGGGTATATACATACAGTGCCACAGTCCTATATAGTGTATCCGATTCTGTACTTTATCACTTGGTAACATCTGCCTGCTGTGCATTTTCCCCACCCAGGATCTTATCCAACCCCTATAATCAAACCCCCACACCCCCAATGCCAGAGCAACTTGTATACATTACACTTAAAGGGGTATTCCCATCTTAGACAATGGGGGCATATCGCTAGGATATGACCCCATTGGCTTATAGGTCCAGGTCCCACCGCTGAGACCCGCACCTATATCAAGAACGGAGCAGGGAGCGCTGTGCCTGCAGGACCCTGGAGATTTCCCGGAGTCCGGCCACCACCAGACACAGCTCCCTGCTGCTCCCATAGAAAATAACGGGAGCGCGGCCACCGCTCCCATTCATTTCTATGTAGCCGACGGAAATAGCAGAGCCTCCTATTTTTGCTGGCCCCGTAGAAATGAATGGAGGGCGGTTGTGTATGTGCAGTGCGCCCTCCTTGCTTTTGGGGCTCCGTTCTCGATATAGGTGCGGGTCCCAGCAATATGCCCCCATTGTCTAAGATGGGAATACCTCTAGGTAGGTATAAAGTATACGAGGTGCCTGACATGGGGGGGGGGGGGGTCATTATAGGGGGCCATAAGTGTCATTACAGGGGGTTGCCCAGGAATCTATAATTTCTAACAGGTGCCAGAAGCCTGCCTCCCCTACTGAAAAGATTATACCTACCTGCTCCCCACCGTTCCCATCCCCCACGCTGGCTCCTGCATCTCTACCTTCTGGTCAGTGGTTGGGTGAAGAGGATTGGGTGGCTATGCCCATGCAGGGACCGGAAGATGGAAACGAAAGAGGAGGCGTGGAGGACTGGAGCGGCGGGGAGCAGCCAGGTATGATCCTTTCAGTAGGCAGGCTGCCAGCAGCTGTTAGGATTCTGTATTCCAGGACAATCCCTTTAACCCCATCCAATGCCATGAAGGGCCGTATTAACCCCAGGCAGGCACCCAGCCCAACATCCACTAGTATCCACACAAATTAAATTGTCTACTGCATATGGGCACCATAAACGAGAACAGAGTACCGTACAATAACACTTTTAGGCGACAAGTAAAATGGTTCAGTGATGTAATAACTCAGCTGCACCCTAATTTATACTAGCAATACGCCATCAATGTCCTAGATGGGAGCGCCCTTTAACACACAGCGCTAGCGCAACACAGGTGTCCATAGACTCCAGAGCCCCACGTGTCGTACCAATTATCAAAAGGTACGGTTTTCTTACACAACATAGGAAAATTGGATAGTTTGGGAGGAGGAACCTTTAAATCTTTCAGGACCTTGCAATTTTCCATTTTTTGCATTTTCATTTTTCAGTCTAACTTCCTGGAGCCATAACATTTTCCATTTTAGGAATTCCGCCGCTGTTTTACGGGTTTTGTTTTTATGATGTTCCCCGAGTTACGTCTATGGAGCTGTGTGGGGCCTCATTTTTTTTCATATGATTTTGGAGTGTGTATGACTTTCTAAATCAATTTCTATTCAATTTTCAGCCACAGCATCTGAAGGGTGAAATGTCTGCGATCGGTATTATCGCCGATCGCAGACATTAGACCTCATAGACCGCCATTTTAAGCCATAGAAACCCAGCAGTTATGGAGCTCACAAACAGGCACCATTTTTAAAGACATGTATAGCAGAAGTCCAGGAAGGGTTATAATATTCGTCCACATTTAGAACAAAAAAAATAACTTATTTCTCCCAAAAACAGCTCCACAGTATTCACGTCAATGGAGCTGAACAGTCAGTGGACTGGTGCGTTTTCAAGGAAAGCCACTAGGTTTTATTACCTTCTACAATTCTGGTAAAAGTCTTTGCTACCCAGGAAGGGGGCACCTAGAGAGAGACACCAGGGGATTCACACGTCATATGGAGATGGAGGCCCGATCAGTGAACCGACTGACTTACAGTATAAAGGATTCTCTGATCTCATGTGATAACGCAGAGATCCCCATATCTTTAGGCCATGCTGACCCCACTCATATGGTACAGCACCTCCCCTTCTCCACCATCACACCGTCTGATCTGTCACTTTAAGGGCTCCTGCACCTGAGCACAATGGCTCAGTGCCCGCGCTGTGGACAGCAATTTGCACGGGCATCAGCCACGTGCACTCTGTTTCGTGACTCGCCGACCCATTCAAGTCAATGGGTCCGCCTCCACGTAGAACATGTCCTGTCTTTGGCCACGTTCTATCTTTTTGAGTTGTCAAGGCACGGACCCGAAAGCCTACGGAAGAACTTCGTAGCGTTTCCGTAGGCTTCGGATCTGTGCCTCCGCTCCACAAGATAGGACATGTTGTATTCAAGTCAACGGAGTGCACACGGCCAGTGCCCATGTATTGCGGACTAGTTGCGGTCTGCAGCCCGGGCACTGAGCCATTATGCCAATGTGCATGAGCCCTTACACAGAAACTTGCAAGCTCTTACCTGCTTCAGGAGCTTTTTGATACCGTCATGGTCGCCGTCAGACATAGTATGTGCTTCAAAGTCCACGTTCACCTCCTAGAGACAATGAGACATAATTCAGTCATGCCGATGGAGACTCCTTGTACATGAGAAGATTTTGTTTAAATTGTGCCCCGCTCTCTCCATCCTCCCACCCTTGGAAGTTAAGGAAATGGCGAAGCATGCCTCATGAGGTGGGAACTCGATATACACACCACAAATGTCTATGATGCGAATACATCTTTAATTAGAAGTGTCAAAAACATTTGCCAGTCAAAATCATGTCACAAATTCACCAAAGACAAACCTTAAAGGGGTTGTCCACCTTCAGCGAAGAATACGTACCTGCTCAACGTTGCAGGATTCTGACTCTTCCCGCTTACCAACATCCAGTTAGACGAGGGTCATGTATACCACTGCAGCGCTAACGAGTCACATCAATGGCTGCAGTAGCACACGTGAACCCTGTCAAACTGGATGCAGATGAACGGGAGCAGAGCGCAACAGCTTCCCACTGCAGGACTGACTACGTGGGGGGATCTGAGCTAAAGACCCCAGAAGGCGGACAGTCCCTTTAAGTGGGAGTTAATGCTGTGGATATGTTGTTCCAGATTTTTGTGCAGCAAATCTACAGGTATTGGACACCGTGCCAAAAACCTGCAGTGTAAATTGACCTCTGGTGCAGATCCAAAATCCCCGGCAGATTTCAGCCGTTGTAATGGAGTAACGCCAACGCAAAAAAAATAAATAAATAAATCAGCCCCTTTTGAAGCCTGATCCGGTGCAGACCTGCCACACGTGGCCTACCCTTATTTTCCAGCTTGGACCTTCACCTGACTGCAGATAAGATGGTCACATCCCGTTTACAGCGATACAGTGCGATTACTTAAAGGGGTTGTCCATGGTTACGACCACGTGCAATCCATCAGTGGTGGTCATGCTTGAACACTATAGAAAAGAGTGTCAGCCTCTCCGGTGGCCAGCACATAGGCTGGTGCTTTTTCCTATATTGTGCAAGCACGACCACCACTGATGGATTGCAGGGTGGTCTGTAACCATGGAAACGAGCAGTGTATAATGTGATGATAAAATGAATCCAGCCAGCAAAGGAAGCAATATGGACAATCACAATACATTAGTAAGTGCCTTGTATTAACTTTCTCTATATGATAAATGCCACTTACTGAAGTGAGAAAACCCTTTTAACCACCTGTTTTGCCCGGGTCCAGCTCGGGCAGTGTGAAAAGTAGCTAACTGGAGGGGGGAGGGCTGCTTTAGATGCGGATATCTCCTCAATGGTAGCAGCTAGAAACATGCAACTGGTCTTGTTTGAAAGATGACAGTCAACAGAGGAGAAATCACTGTTAGAAATCAAGTAATCATATTTATGTACAGGATTAGGCTACTTTCACACTAGCGTTTTCGCTGGATCCGTCACGGATAGTAACACTTCCGTTACTGATAATACAACCATCTGCATCCATCATGAACTCCATTGAAAGTCAACGGGGGACGGATTCATTTTCTTTGGTGCCCAAAAAAAAAAACGGATCTGTCCCCATTGACTTAATGGGGTATTCCCATCTCACAAATGTAGTTTGTATAGTTAGATATAGCCATACCAATATTATTACTAATAGAATGTATTTATATAAAATGTACCGTTTAGAAGATTTCCTATTTGTATATCCATTGTCCCACACACATCAGTCAGGCTGTTGCCCCTGGTTACGACCACCATGGCCATGTAGTAGTGGTGGCCGGCTTGCTTTTGTTCAAACCCGCTCTGAGGTAACTGCTGTATTGCGAACGCACATTACATGATCATGAGGAGACACATCTTAGGGTACTTTCACATCTGCGTTTTGGACGCTACCCGTCTAAAACGCAATGGTCAGGATCCGTCCAAAACGCAGACTTTATAAACGGATCCTGCTCCATAGAGATGAATTGATCTTGGAACAGGATCCGTTTCTCTGCGTTTTGGAAGCGCAGACAAAAATGCTACAACCCTAAGATGTGTCTCCGCATGCTCATGTAATGTGTGTTCACAATATAACAGTTACCTCAGAGCAAGCAGGCCACCACTACTACATGGCCGCGGTGGTCGTAACCAGGGGCAACGGCCTGACTGATGTCTGTGGGACAATGGATATACAAATAGGGAAATCTTCTAAACGGTACATTTTCTATAAATACATTCTATTAGTAATAATATTGGTATGGCTATATCTAACTATACAGACCACATTTGTGAGATGGAAATACCCCTTTAAGTTGTGTGTCATGACGGATCCTTCCTGCTCCGCACCACATAGCGGACAGAAAAAAGCTGCTTGCTGCGTTATTCTGTCCACGATGGGGACGCAACCAAACAGAACGCATTCTGGTGACTCAGTTTCGTTCAGTTTTCTCCCCATTGACAATGAATGGGGACAAAACGGATCTGAATAGCGGAAAGGGAAAGCACAAGTGCGAAAGTAGCCCAAGCTGGAAGAAAAATATTAACGGCATGAAATTCGAAAAAAAAAACCAATTGTGCCGTGGTTTTATGGGTTTGGTTTTTACACCATTCACTGTGCAGTAGAAATGACGCATTACCTTTATATTGCAGGTCAGTACGATTACAGCGATACCAAATGTATACAAGCTGTGTTTTAATGCTCACAACTCTTAAAGGGGTTGTCCAGGTTCAGGTGCCACTATACAATGTACGGCGCTGGGCTACAGATGCCGCAAAGAGGATGTGACACTCACTGGAGTGCTGCAGCCGCCTTAAACAGCAGTTGTGCCCCCACCTATCACCTATTGTGAGGATAGGTCATCGGTATTAAACCCCTTAAAGGGGTTGTCCCATCTTAGACCCTGGTGCCTTATTGCACCTCCGGGACCTATCCTTAGGACAGAGCCTGCAAAGTAACGGAGGGCGCACTGCACATGATCCATTCATTTCTACGGGAGTGCCGATAATAGTCATTTTCAGATGTCCCACTGAAACTAATGGAAAGTGCACCGTGCAAGCGCAGCCACCGCACCATTTGCTTCTATGGGGCCTATGGAAATATCAGAGCTAGCGCTTGGCTATTTTCAGCAGTCCCATAGATATTTATGAAGGGCGCCGCACATGCACCCTCCGTTCTAAGGGACAGGGGGGGTCCCGTGGACCTGTCAGACATTGGGGGCATATTTGTTGTTTACCATTGCAGACGAATGGAAAAATCGCCATCATCCCAGAGGTCACAATAAGGTTAGGGCTGCACGACGACATTTGTCGCAGTAATGTTGCGCAACAATTTTTATAATGCAAGTCTATGGTGTCGGACTCCGACACGACCGTCGCAAAAACTCCATCCAAGATGGGTTTTTCTGTGACTAACGTCGCAGCGTGATACCATAGACTTACATTATAAAAATTGATGTCGCGTGACACAAGTTGCAGTGTAGTTGTGCCCTATGTGTCACACAACACGTCATTGTGTAGCCATAGCCTAACTCCTGTACTAGCGTCAGACACGAGGCTCACAGCGTGCAGAGCACTACTTAAAGGGGTTTTCTGGGAGATAACTACTTATGACATATCCTCAGGATAGGTCATCAGTATCTGATCGGTGGGGGTATGACACCCGGGACTCCCACTGATCAGCTGTTTGAGAAGGTATCGGTGCTCCTGTGAGCGCTGCAGCCTTTTCCTAGCTCACCAAACACAGCGCCGTACATTGTATAGTGGTTGTGCTTGGTATCGCACTCACTTGAATGGGGCTGAGCCGCTCCTAGGCCACGTGACCGATGAATGTGACGTCACTGGCCTAGGAAAAGCTGAGAGAAGCCCTTGGCACTCACAGAAGCCCCGGTGCCTTCTCAAACAGCTGATCGGCAGGGGTCCCGGGTGTCTGACTCCCACCGATCAGATACTGATGACCTATCCTGAGGATAGATTATCTTCTGTCCACAGGAAAGGGGATAACTGTTAGATTGGTGGGGATCCCATCGCTGATCATGACAATGGGGCCCCCCGCAGCACCCCTGAAATGAATGGAGCGACGGGTAGCACATGCTACCATTCATTTCTATAGAAGTTCCAGAGTTCAGCGCTCGGCTATTTCAGGAATTCCCACAGAAATGACCAGAGCGGCCACACACATGCCCGACTGCTCCGTTAATTTCAGGGGGGCTACACTGATCCCGTTCTCGTGATCAATGGGGGTCCCAGCGGTAGGATCCTCACCAATCTAATAGCTATCTAGGAGATAATCTAACCGGAATACCCCTTTAACTAGCGCTCTGCATGCGGAGAACCTCATGCGTCTGTGGCGCTTGTACAGGAGTTACTGCGACCTCTGCTGCCAGGCCTGCCATAGAAAGGGTTCCTATGGAGCCTTGTCTGGTTTCAGGATGAAACATCCAATAGCGCGGCACCATACTAGCAGGTGTAGGGAAGGCGGCGAGTAAGGAGCTTTGTTATTAGGGTGGCCGCTCAATGGCCAATTTCGGCGTGCTGCTCCATGCCGCAGCAGAGCGAGATCCTGACTGCAGCCATGAGCCAAGAAGACGATGGCCAAGGTAAGACCCAGGGAGCAGCCCGTGCGAAGGTCGACTGACAAGCTGATAAGGAGTGTGGGGGAGGGGGGCTTAGGTGCTCAGCCAGTGCCTGCTGGTTCAGGGATGGGTGAGTCAGGATTGCCTCCTATCAGTCTACATTATCTTTAGGCTGAACAGTCAGTTATCAGCGCTCTGTATTATTTTGTCACATCAGCATTAACCCCGCAGGAGCTGAAGACATTCCTGCGCTGCTCCGTCATCTCGTATGCGGGCGCTGGATTCACACAGCAGAACCCCGTGGGGTTAAAGGGGTAGGTCATCAATTGTAAACGCCTGGACAACCCCTTTTACGTAATTATATCAAAGGGGTTGTCTCTAGGGATGAGCGAACTTGTGTTTTCAGGTTCGGCGTACAAGGTTCGGGTTATCTAAGAATTCCGATATGGATCATAACTTATGGTGGCGGAATCCATGACAGAATTCGTAGATAACCCGAACCTCGTACGCCGAACTTGAAAACACAAGTTCGCTCATCCCTAGTTGTCTCGTCACAGACACTGGGGGCATCTCGTAAACGCAGATAGCAAAGGGAAGGAGGGTGCACCGCGCAGGCGCTGCCTCCTTCCATTCATTCTTATGGGAGCGCTGGCTCAGCTATTTCCATTGACCCCCACAGAAGTGAATGGATGCGGTGGTCGGGCATGATCGGTGCGCTCCCATTAATTACTATGGGGATTCTGAAATAATGGCCAAGCACGCTGCTCTGCAATTTTTCGGAGGGCCCATAGAAACAACTGGTGGTGGCCGGACCCGGCACTGCCGATCAACACTTTGCCAGCTTCATTTTAGCGGGAGGCACTGGTCCCAGAGGTGAGAGCCCCCATTGTCTGAGATGGGAATACCCCTTTAATGCAACTTTCAGACTCATCCTCAACCAAAAATACTCTTCAAAATCAGTAAGGAGTATTTTTTTACTCTTCCTGTGTCTGGCAGGCTTCACAAGGCTCCCGTGACCTTATCGGGGGGGGTGAGCAGTCTGCTCGTCAGAGGGAGCCCCCACCGCTTTCCAAATGGCAGAAATGCACATGTCCATGATGAGAGTTATAGTCCAATGTGAAGGGTCCGGACGAGGCTGAAGTTAGTTTCTTATTCACATCATTTGTATTTTTTTTTTTTTGGGGGGGGTTTTTTGTGTTTTTTTTTTTAAGAATCTTGAGAAAACCTTATCAACAGTAACAGGGAAAGTTGCAGTAAGCCGTGCTTCATGTAAATCAGTTGATAGCGGCATTAAAATACAAATCATGGGCACAAATGGGCATCAAAGTGGGCACAAAAAAGTGTGATTTAAGGAATTCCATTAATTCAGGCCAGTGATCTCGCACTGCCAACATACAGAGGGTGATGCCCTGCATCAGATACAGGGGAGTTCAGCCTGGCCCGAACAGGTTCTGGGCATGAAAACTGGCATCAAAGTGGGCAGATGGACACTTTTCACTGATTTGATTAAGTAATTGATGCTTTTAAGGGGTTAAATGAATTTGGGCCAGTGATCTCGCACTGCCAACATACAAAGGGTGATGCCCCGCATCAGATACAGGGGAGTTCAGCCTGGCCCAAACAGGTTCCGGGCATAATACAATGTATCTGATGCGGGTCATCACCCTCTGTATGTTGGCAGTGCGAGATCAGTGGCCCGAATTCATTTAACCCCTTGAAAACATCAGTTATTCAAATCAGTGAAAAAAGTGCCCGTCTGCCAACTTGGATGCCAGTTTTCATGCCCAGAACCTGTTCAGACCAGGCAGAACTCCACCCAATGTGAGGCTTGCCATCACCCTGTGTATGTTGGCAGTGTCAGATCACTGGCCTGAATACATTTAACCCCTTAAAAGCATCAGTTACTTATTCAAATCAGTGAAAATTGTCGGTCTGCCAACTTTGATGCCAGTTTTCATGCCCAGAACATGTTCGGGCCAGGCTTAACTCCTCTGTATCCGAGGATTGGCATCACCCTCTGTATGTTGGCAGTGCAAGATCACTGGCCCAAATTCATTTAACCCCTTAAATCACACAATCGCATTTTTTGTGCCCACTTTGATGCCCATGTTTTGTATTTTAATGCCACTTTCAACTGATGTACGTTAAGGACGGCTCACTGCAACTTTTCCTGTTACTGTTGATAAGGTGTCCTCAAAACTCTTTAAAAAAACAAAAAATACAAATGATGTGAATAAGAAACCAACTTCAGCCTAGTAGGGTCCAGGACATAAGAGACTGAGGAGACCAAACCTAATGTACAGGAAATTGGAGCAGTTACCCCTAGCAACCAATCAGATCAGCGCTTTCATTTCTCAAATAGCATGTGAAAAATGAGAGGTGAAATCTGATTGGTTGCCATGGACAACAGCTGGCGCTCTACCAAGACATGCTCTAACACTACAAGTCCCAGCATGCCCTGACAGGCCGCAAAAAGAGCGCTGGGACCTGCAGTTCCACATTTAGAATCGGTTCAGCGCGACAATCAAGCCACGTGGCCTCCTCACCTCGTGTACCTCCTCGTCTTCCTCGGATTCATCGTCCTCGATGTCGTCGGAATCCTCCTCGTCGTCGCCCTCTCCCTCCATGTCCTCCTCCAGGTCGTCCTCCTCTTCGTCGTCCGGCCTCCTCTGTTGTTGCTGGGCCACAGCTCTCCTCTTCGCGTTGGACGCCATGCTGTTTTCTCTCCCTCCAGGCGCGGCGTGCGCCAAGCGGAAGTAAACAGGATGCTCTCCGGACTGTACCATTTAACTGAGGTGGGAGGGGTGCGCGCTGTCACGTGTCACCTTATCGGCTGCACTTCTGAATGGTGTACACGTATTGGTGATATGGAATGACGGGTGAGAAGAAGATAATTATCTGGGGGTGAATAGGAGCCTTTATTACTGATTCTGTTGTCAGTTTTTTCTGGTGTATCGGGCAGACACCCCTCACTTCATGTGGACGGGCTCACAGGCACCGTCCCGGAGGAGGCCTGGCAGTGCCCGGTGAGTGGCGTAGTGCTGGCAGTATTGTGGTGATAGGTGCTGCCCTCTGGTAGTCCGTCACCCTAGCGGTTTTTACCATGTCACCCGGGTTTAATTGTCCATTTTGGACTTGTCCCAGTGTTCTTGCGATTTTCACCGCGTCTTCTGCGTTTTTTTTTACCCGTTTTCAACTTGTCTCTAGGGCAGGCATCCCCAAACTGCGGCCCTCCAGATGTTGCAAAACTACAACTCCCAGCATGCCCGGACAGCCTACAGCAGGGCATGGTGGGAGTTGTAGTTTTACAACAGCTGGAGGGCCACAGTTTGGTGATGCCTGCTCTAGGGTTTATAGTATATCCTCAGTGGTGTGCCTAAGGTGTTTGGCACCTGGGGCGGATCCTTTTTCTAGCATCCCCCTCCCCCAAATACTTAAAAAAATTGTACACTCCCCCCACAGTAGTATTGTCCTCATTGTACAATTTCCATTTTAGTATTGTGCCCCCTTCATAGTAGTAATGTCCAACCCCCTCCATAGTAGTAATGCCCATTCTGCCCCCTCCACAGTAGTAATGCCCATTCTGCCCCCTCCACAGTAGTAATGCCCATTCTGCCCCCTCCACAGTAGTAATGCCCATTCTGCCCCCTCCACAGTAGTAATGCCCATTCTGCCCCTCCACAGTAGTAATGCACATTCTGCCCCTCCACAGTAGTAATGCCATTCTTCGCCCCTCCACAGTAGTAATGCCCATTCTGCCCCCTCCACAGTAGTAATGCCCATTCTGCCCCTCCACAGTAGTAATGCCCATTCTGCCCCCCCCAAGTAGTAATGCCCATTCTGCCCCCTCCACAATAGTAATTGCCCATTCTGCCCCTCACAGAGTTATGCCCATTCTGCCCCTCCACAGTAGTAATGCCATTCTGCCCTCCTCCTCAGTAGTAAATGCCCATTCGCCCCCTCCTACAGTAGTCAATGGGCCCATTCTGCCCCCTCCACAGTAAGTATATGCCCATTCCTGCCCCCTCACACAGTAGTAATGCCCATCTGCCCCCTCCACAGTAGTAATGCCACATTGTGGCCCCCTCCACAGTTAAGTATATGCCGCAATATCTGCCCCCTTCCTCAGTAGTAATGCCCATTTCTTTCCCCCTCACAACAGTAGAATGCCATTCTGCCCCTCCACAGTAGTATGCCCATTCTGCCCCGTCCACAGTAGTAATGCCGCGATTCTGCCCCCGTCCACATAGTAATGCCCTTGTGGCACCTCCACAGGTAGTAATGCCCCATCTGCCCCCCCTCCACAGTAGTATGCCATATTCTTTGCCCCTCCAACATAGTAATGCCCATTGTGGCCCCTCCACAGTAGTAATGGCCCATTCTGTAGCCCCCCTCCACAGTAGTAATGCCCATTCTGCCCCCTCTCACAGTAGTAATGCCCATTCTGCCCCCTCCACAGTAGTAATGCCCATTCTGCCCCTCCACAGTAGTAATGGCCCATTCTGCCCCCTCCACAGTAAATGCCATTTATGCCCATTCTGCCCCCTCCCACAGTAGTAATGCCCATTCTGGCCCCCTCCACAGTAGTAATGCCCATTCTGCCGTGCCCCCCCTCCACAGTAGTAATGCCCATTCTGTGTATGCCCCTCCACAGTAGTAATGCCCATTCTGCCCCTCCACCCTTCTGCCCCCGTAGTAATGCCCATTCTGCCACAGTAGTAATGCCCATTCTGCCCCTCCTGTAGTCCCATTCTGCCCTCCACAGTAGTAATGCCATTCTGCCCCCTCCACCCAGTAGTAATGCCCATTCTGCCCCCTCCCACAGTAGTAATGCCCATTTCTGCCCCCTCCCCCTCCACAGTTAGTAATGCCCATTGCTGCCCCCTCCAAGTAGTAAATGCCCATTGTGCCCCTCCACAGTAGTAATGCCATTCTGGCCCCTCTCCACAGTAGTAATGCCCATTCTGCCCCCTCCACAGTAGTAATGCCCATTCTGCCCCCTCCACAGTAGTAAATGCCCATTCTGCCCCCTCCACAGTAGTAATGCCCAATTCTGGCCCCTCCACAGTAGTAATGGCCCATTCTGCCCCCTCACTCAGTAGTAATGCCCATTCTGCCCCCTCCACAGTAGTAATGCCCATTCTGGCCCCCTCCACAGTAGTAATGCCCCATTCTGCCCCCCCCGCACTCCAGCAGTAAGTGCCATGCTGCCCCTCCACAGTAGAATGCCCATTGTGCCCCTCCACAGTAGTATGCCCATTCTGCCCCCTCCTCAGTAGTAATGCCCCATTCTGCCCCTCCACAGTAGTAATGCCCATTCTGCCCCCCTCCACAGTAGTATGCCCATTCTGCCCCCGGTAATGCCCATTATGGGCCCCTCCACCAAGGTGTAATGCCCGCATTCTGCCCCCTCCGCAGTAGTAATAGCCCATTCTGCCCCCTTCCACAGTAGTAATGCCCCATTCTGCCCCCTCCACAGTAGTTAATGCCCATTCTGCCCCACCTCCACCGAGTAGTAATTGCCCATTCTGCCCCCTCCACAGTAGTAATGCCCATTCTGCCCCCTCCTCCAGAAGAATGGCCCAGTTCTGCCCGCCCTCCAGCAGTAGTAATGCCCACCTGCCCCCTCCACAGTAGTTAATGCCCATTCTGGCGCCCCTCCACAGTAGTAATGCCCATTCTTGCCCCCTCCACAGTAGTAATGCCCTATTCTGCCCCCTCCACAGTAGAATGCCCATTTCTGCCCCCTCTCAGTAGTAATTGCTCATTCTGCCCCCCTCCATCAGTAGTAATGCCCACTTCCTGCCCCCTCCACGTTAGTAATGCCCATTTCTGCCCCCCGTCCACAGTGAGTAATGCCCATTCTCGCCCCCTCCACCAGGTAGTATTATTGGTCATATTTTTGTTTTATACTGCAGAACGTTGCTTGGGTCAGTATTGCAAAAGTACGTAATAAAATGCCATAATGGTTCTGACCCTCATAATACAGTTCACATCATTAATACCACAAAATACTGTAAATTTGACCCCCCCCCCCCAAAAAAAAAACAAAAAAACTAAAAAACGAAATCCAAAATTTTAAGAAATACTGATACTTTTTCCATCCCTACCTCCACAAAAAGTGGAGTGCGTTATATGTGACCCAAAATGCTCTCGGCAGGAGGAAACAAAAGTTATGACCATGCCAGAAGGCATGGATGAAAAATAAAAAAATACAAAATAAAACCTTGCTGCATTTAAAAGACCGAACTTAAAGGGGTTGTCCAGGCTTCCTCAGGATTAGAGTTGTCATGATACCAACATTTTGATTTGATTTCGATACCAAGAAAAAGTATTGCGATACTTTATACCATTCGATACCACGCCGAAAAAATAAAACACCCAAAATTCTCTGTGCCCCCATCAGACCTCAGATCAGCCCACTGTGCCCCCATTAGAATAAAATAAAAAAGTCTCTTACCTCTCCTGCGCCGCGGCTCCGCTCCGGGTCCGGCGCTCCTGTGTCATCTCCTCTCGGCGCTGCACTGTCACCTGACTGCAGCGTCAGGTCAGAGTGCGCGCACTACGTCCTGATGCTGTACACGGTCAGGACAGTGCAGCGCGGACAGCGGAGCCGCGGCGCAGGAGAGGTAAGAGATTTTTTTATTTTATCTGCCAAAAGTATTGCAAAAGAGAAAATCCTGGTACCGAATCGATACTGGTATAAAAGTATCGACTCAGTATTGAAATATCGATACCCGCGACAACCCTACTCAGGATAGGTTATTAATATCAGATCGGCGGGGGTCCGACACATGGCACCACCCCTATCGATCAGCTGTATGAAGGGAAGGCGCGCAGCGTGCGCTCATGTCGTCTCCCGTCTCTCTTCCTGCTCGTTGCTGCTATGTCTATGGCAAAGCATCGGCGAGCAGGAGGGAGACGGCACGTTCACACTGCGCGCCTTCTCTTCATACAGCTAATTGGCGGGGGTGCCTGATGATAGGTCATCAATATTAAAAGCCCGGAGAACCCCTTTAAATGGAATCTGTTCACTTCAAAACACTCCCCCTCCCCCCAGCTAAAGTAAGCGGCGTATAGTGTACGGTAAGTGATGCTGAGTCCGGTTTTGTTACTCGCTTGCATTGTGACGGGTTAAAACCTGAATTTTTATGCAACTTTGATGCAAAATTGCATGAGGGCGCCCGGGATTGTATATTGCTGGATGGCATTTTCACCATGTGCCAGGTGTCAAGACAGACGGGTATGGAATTAGAGTATGATGCTTTGTTGTACTGGGCGCAAGTTGCCCCGAAACCACGGGCAGCAAAGCGGTTAAAGGGGTTTCCTTAATCAGACCGGTCGTGTAACAGAATATTAGGTCTGTATTATACGTCTGTGGCACTGATAGCGTTTTAAAGATATTACACCTGCACATAATCCCGAAGATCATCGCTAACAAGCATTCATAGTAACACTCTGGCAGTGTAATGCCCCTTTCACACGAGCGGGAGACTCGCATGTCTCCCGCAACGCATCTACAGGGCTGGACTCGGGCACTGACAGGGATCGCAGAGCATTATATGTGATCCCAGTCAGTGCCGGAGTCCAGCCCTGTAGATGCGTTGCGGGAGACAAGCAAGTCTCCCGCTCGTGTGAAAGGGGCATAATACTGCCGACAATGAAGGAGCAAATGTTTGTTCATTGGGTAATTGGAATCTCTCAGCAGGTTTAAAAATTATTATATGCCGGCGGCAGATCGTGCCGTGTGATCACGATCTGCTGCCAGCAAACAGTGATCAGTATGGGGACAGGCCATGGCATAAGCGATCTCTCCTTCCCATACTGTGGAGGAGATTGCTGTATGTAATAGCAGCGATCTCCTCCACTAACGAGCAGGCGATTGCCAGGAAGGAACGCTTCCCTCCCGACAATTGCCTAAATGATCCGCAGGTCTAATATAATCTTAAAGGGGTATTCCCATCTCAGACAATGGGGGCATATCGCTAGGATCTGCCCCCATTGTCTGATAGGTGCGGGTCCCAGAGGTCCCAACGAGAACGGAGAGGGGAAATGAACGGAGGGCACACTGTGCATGAGCGCTGGCTCGGCTATTTCCATCGGCCCCATAGAAATAAATGGGAGCGGTGGCCACGCATGCGCGGTGCGCTCCCATTCACTTCTATGAGAGCTGTGCCTGGTGGTGGCCGGGTCCCGGGAAACCCGGGGTCCTCCAGGCGCAGCGTTCCCCGCTCCGTTCTTGTTGTAGGTGTGGGTCCCAGAGGACTCGCACCTATCAGACAATGGGGACATATCCTAGCGATATGCCCCCATTGTCTGAAATGAGAATACCCCTTTAAGAGCGCAGTCACACAACCGTAGACCCCTGCCCCTGCTGTGGACAGAAAATTGCCATGTGAATCCCGTATTGTGGCGCGGACCCATTGACTTGAATGGATCTCCGATCTGCAGTCTACGGCAAAAGATAGGACATTTCCCATGTTTTTGCGGTGTAGAGACACGGACCAAAAAGCCCACTTCTGTGGGGTTCCGATCTGTGCCACCGCACCATATCTTGCAGATTGTGGACTTGTTCAAGTCAATGGGTCGGCACCAATGGGCGTCACATGGCCAGTGCCTCTGTAGTGCAGAACCGCCATTTACGGTCCGCAATACGGACACGTGAATGATCCCTAATTCTGTGTATTTTCCTATATGTTGCAGTTTGTAGTATCTGAAGGGAGCAGCACCCGTCTCTTATCAGTGGTCTGCGGCCCCTCCTCAGGTTTCTCCTTACTCATCATCGCCCGCGGTTTTTAAAGATACAACCATTCCACTCCGCAGATGGCGCAGACCTGATACTGTTCCTCTGTTTCAGAACTCATCCAGAATAATGAAAATTTTGCTGCTGAAAGACCCCAAAAGTGGTGACCTAGCCGCAGACCCTTACGTTCAGGTGAGTACGGTAGGAAAATAAGATTTTGACACTACTTTCACACCCACTACTGCTGCATTCACTTCAGTGAGGCTGCACCACTGAGGAGTGTACAAGAATCTTGCTACTAGACACCGACATTTAGTTTTTTGTGGTTTTTGTGTTTTTTTTTGCATATGACTGCATTCATCTAGATCCAGCGTCATTCTTGTCTATAGGCTTTGTATTGTGAATTACGGTATTACTTGAATGGTGCTGAGTTGTAGTACCAGACTAGGATCATGGACAGAAGTGGCGCCATTCATGAAATATAGTGCACATGTTTTTGTAATTTCACATAAATGCATAGAAATGGGTAAAATCTATGACAGATCTGAACAAATTATCACTAAATACCGTAAGTCCTGCTGCAGTTGGAAATGACCTGCAATCTGCGCCGATCATTTTCATTTGTTTCTGTATGGGATAATGGATGCATGTGCCAAACATATAGAAGGCACCAAAAAAGGCAAAAGAAGGCAATGGTGGTCTGGGGTCTGTACAGTATATGGATATACTCTTCTGGGGTCTGTACAGTATATGGATATACTCTTCTGGGGTCTGTACAGTATATGGATATACTCTTCTGGGGTCTGTATACATGAGGGTTCTAGTCTGCAGTCTGTGTACAGGGGAGATCTGGTCTGCAGTCTGTATACAGGTGAGATCTGGTCTGCAGTCTGTATACAGGTGAGATCTGGTCTGCAGTCTGTATACAGGTGAGATCTGGTCTGCAGTCTGTATACAGGTGAGATCTGGTCTGCGGTCTGTATATAGAGGTGAGATCTGGTCTGCGGTCTGTATATAGAGGTGAGATCTGGTCTGCAGTCTGTATACAGGTGAGATCTGGTCTGCAGTCTGTATACAGGTGAGATCTGGTCTGCAGTCTGTATACAGGTGAGATCTGGTCTGCAGTCTGTATGCAGGTGAGATCTGGTCTGGCGGTCTGTATATAGAGGTGAGATCTGGTCTGCGGTCTGTATATAGAGGTGAGATCTGGTCTGCAGTCTGTATACAGGTGAGATCTGGTCTGCAGTCTGTATACAGGGGGGATCTGGTCTGCGGTCTGTATACAGGTGAGATCTGGTCTGCGGCCTGTATACAGGGGGGATCTGGTCTGCAGTCTGTATGCAGGTGAGATCTGGTCTGCGGTCTGTATACAGGTGAGATCTGGTCTGCGGCCTGTATACAGGTTGGATCTGGTCTGCAGTCTGTATACAGGTTGGATCTGGTCTGCAGTCTGTATGCAGGGTGAGATCTGGTCTGCGGTCTGTATACAGGTTGGATCTGGTCTGCAGTCTGTATACAGGTGAGATCTGGTCTGCAGTCTGTATACAGGTGAGATCTGGTCTGCAGTCTGTATACAGGTGAGATCTGGTCTGCAGTCTGTATGCAGGTGAGATCTGGTCTGCGGTCTGTATATAGAGGTGAGATCTGGTCTGCGGCCTGTATACAGGTTGGATCTGGTCTGCAGTCTGTATACAGGTGAGATCTGGTCTGCAGTCTGTATACAGGGGGATCTGGTCTGCGGTCTGTATACAGGTGAGATCTGGTCTGTGGGCTGTATACAGGTGAGATCTGGTCTGCAGTCTGTATACAGGGGGGATCTGGTCTGCGGTCTGTATACAGGTGAGATCTGGTCTGCAGTCTGTATACAGGTGAGATCTGGTCTGCAGTCTGTATACAGGTGAGATCTGGTCTGTGGGCTGTATACAGGGGGGATCTGGTCTGTATACAGGGGGGATCTGGTCTGCAGTCTGTATACAGGGGAGATCTGGTCTGTATACAGGGGAGATCTGGTCTGTATACAGGGGAGATCTGGCCTATATACAGGGGGATCTGGTCTGCGGTCTGTATACAGGTTGGATCTGGTCTGCGGCCTGTATACAGGTTGGATCTGGTCTGCGGCCTGTATACAGGGGGATCTGGTCTGCAGTCTGTATACAGGTGAGATCTGGTCTGCGGCCTGTATACAGGTTGGATCTGGTCTGCAGTCTGTATACAGGTGAGATCTGGTCTGCAGTCTGTATACAGGTGAGATCTGGTCTGCAGTCTGTATACAGGTGAGATCTGGTCTGCAGTCTGTATGCAGGTGAGATCTGGTCTGCGGTCTGTATATAGAGGTGAGATCTGGTCTGCAGTCTGTATACAGGTGAGATCTGGTCTGCGGTCTGTATACAGGTGAGATCTGGTCTGCGGCCTGTATACAGGTGAGATCTGGTCTGCGGGCCTGTATACAGGGGGGATCTGGTCTGCAGTCTGTATACAGGTGAGATCTGGTCTGCGGTCTGTATACAGGTGAGATCTGGTCTGCAGTCTGTATACAGGTTGGATCTGGTCTGCAGTCTGTATGCAGGTGAGATCTGGTCTGCGGTCTGTATACAGGTGAGATCTGGTCTGCGGCCTGTATACAGGTTGGATCTGGTCTGCAGTCTGTATACAGGTGAGATCTGGTCTGCAGTCTGTATACAGGTTGGATCTGGTCTGCAGTCTGTATGCAGGTGAGATCTGGTCTGCGGTCTGTATACAGGTTGTATCTGGTCTGCGGCCTGTATACAGGTGAGATCTGGTCTGCGGCCTGTATACAGGTTGGATCTGGTCTGCGGCCTGTATACAGGTGAGATCTGGTCTGCGGCCTGTATACAGGTTGGATCTGGTCTGCGGCCTGTATACAGGGGGGATCTGGTCTGCAGTCTGTATACAGGTGAGATCTGGTCTGCGGCCTGTATACAGGTTGGATCTGGTCTGCGGCCTGTATACAGGTGAGATCTGGTCTGCGGCCTGTATACAGGTTGGATCTGGTCTGCGGCCTGATATACAGGGGGGATCTGGTCTGCAGTCTGTATACAGGTGAGATCTGGTCTGCGGCCTGTATACAGGTTGGATCTGGTCTGCGGCCTGTATACAGGGGGGATCTGGTCTGCAGTCTGTATACAGGTGAGATCTGGTCTGCGGCCTGTATACAGGTTGGATCTGGTCTGCGGCCTGTATACAGGTGAGATCTGGTCTGCGGCCTGTATACAGGTTGGATCTGGTCTGCGGCCTGTATACAGGGGGGATCTGGTCTGCAGTCTGTATACAGGTGAGATCTGGTCTGCGGCCTGTATACAGGTTGGATCTGGTCTGCGGCCTGTATACAGGGGGGATCTGGTCTGCAGTCTGTATACAGGTGAGATCTGGTCTGCGGCCTGTATACAGGTTGGATCTGGTCTGCGGCCTGTATACAGGTTGGATCTGGTCTGCGGCCTGTATACAGGTTGGATCTGGTCTGCGGCCTGTATACAGGTGAGATCTGGTCTGCGGCCTGTATACAGGTGAGATCTGGTCTGCGGCCTGTATACAGGTTGGATCTGGTCTGGCGGCCTGTATACAGGGGGGATCTGGTCTGCGGCCTGTATACAGGTTGGATCTGGTCTGCGGCCTGTATACAGGGGGGATCTGGTCTGCGGCCTGTATACAGGTTGGATCTGGTCTGCGGCCTGTATACAGGTGAGATCTGGTCTGCGGCCTGTATACAGGTTGGATCTGGTCTGCGGCCTGTATACAGGGGGGATCTGGTCTGCAGTCTGTATGCAGGGGGGATCTGCAGTGCTCCAGACTAAAAAAAATACCTAGGAGCCATTGGCTCCTGAACTGAAAAATTTAGGAGCCAAATAAAATTTTTAGGCGCCAAATTTAAATACATATATTTATAATTTTAAAAAAAGACTTGGAGGAGATGGAACATCCGGCCATTAATAGAATTGTCCTATCCTATTTTTTTTGGCGGGACAAGGTGACTAAAAAATGGCAAATTGTTATTTTTCTTTTTTTCTTTTACGTGTTCACCGTATAGGAGATTTTTTTATATTTTAATAGTTTGGACTTTTCGGATATTTATTAATATATTTTATAGTATATTGGGAAAGGGGGTGATTAAAGGGTCATTCAAACGGCCGTAGTATTGTGGATCTGCAAAAGTACGGATCTGCAATACCACGGATGCCGCCCGGCGTGTGTTCAGGATGAATAGGACTTTACACTCTCCCTGCTGCCCTGGGCTTTGTGCACAGGGCAGCAGGGAGCTTACCATGGCAGCCAGGACTTCAGTAGCGTCCTGTTGCCATGGTAACCGACAGGAGCTCCGCAATCACATTGCTGGGCTCCGATCGGAACTGCCACTGAACCACCAATGAAGAGGGTGAGGGGGGGAGGGGACCCTGTGGCCACTGCCACCAATGAATAATACTGGGGGGGGGGGTGCACTGAGCCACTAATGATATTATACTGGTTGGGGTTTTTATTACTGGGGGGGCCAATGATGATAACTACGTTTAATACACTACAGGAGGCGGGTGTCGGCGCAGGATCACATAGCCGGCACCTGATCTGTATTATAGGGAGCTGCAATCAGTGGTAGTTAACCCCTCAGGTGCGGCACCCGCCTTCTGTAGTTGTATTAAACGTAGTTATCATTGGTGGCGCAGTGCACCCTCCCCAGTAATAAAAACCCCAACCAGTATAATGTGTGTGTGCCCCCATCAGACCTCAGATCAGCCCACTGTGGCCCCATCAGACCTCAGATCAGCCCACTGTGCCCCCATCAGACCTCAGATCAGCCCATTGTGGCCCCATCGGACCTCAGATCAGCCCATTGTGGCCCCATCGGACCTCAGATCAGCCCATTGTGGCCCCATCAGACCTCAGATCAGCCCACTGTGCCCCCATCAGACCTCAGATCAGCCCGTTGTGGCCCCATCGGACCTCAGATCAGCCCATTGTGGCCCCATCAGACCTCAGATCAGCCCACTGTGCCCCCATCAGACCTCAGATCAGCCCATTGTGCCCCCATCAGACCTCAGATCAGCCCACTGTGGCCCCATCAGACCTCAGATCAGCCCACTCTGCGCCCATCAGAATAAAATAAAAAAAATCTCTTACCTGTCTGGCGCCGCGGCTCCGCTTCGGGTCCAGCGCAGTTCTGTCCTCCCGGCGCTGCACTATCACCTGACTGCGTGCAGCATCAGGTCACAGTGCGCGCACTACGTCCTGACGCTGTACGCCGTCAGGACAGTGCAGAGCCGCCCGGAAAGACAGAGGAGCGCCGGAGCGGAGCCGCGGCGCCAGACAGGTAAGGGATTTTTTTATTTTATCTGCTCCATGTTCTCTGATACTAGGCTGCGCAATAGCGCAGCCTAGCATCAGTAAATGCGGTCGGGTCCAGGCACAAATGGCGACAAGACTAAAAAGTCTTGTCGCCATTTGTAAAATCTAAGTCGCATTTGCGACCGTTTTGGTCGCCATCTGGAGCCCTGATCAGGTCTGCGGACTGTATACAGGTAGGATCTGGTCTGCGGTCTGTATACAGGTGAGATCTGGTCTGCGGCCTGTATACAGGGGGGATCTGGTCTGCGGTCTGTATACAGGGGGGATCTGGTCTGCGGCCTGTATACAGGTTGGATCTGGTCTGCAGTCTGTATACAGGTCGGATCTGGTCTGCGGCCTGTATACAGGGGGGATCTGGTCTGTGGCCTGTATAAAGGTTGGATCTGGTCTGCGGCCTGTATACAGGTTGGATCTGGTCTGCGGCCTGTATACAGGTTGGATCTGGTCTGCGGCCTGTATACAGGGGGATTCTGGTCTGCGGCCTGTATACAGGGGAGATCTGGTCTTCAGTCTGTATACAAGTGAGATCTGGTCTGCGGCCTGTACACAGGTTGGATCTGGTCTGCGGCCTGTATACAGGTTGGATCTGGTCTGCGGCCTGTATACAGGTTGGATCTGGTCTGCGGGCCTGTTACACAGGTGAGATCTGGTCTGCGGCCTGACACAGTTGGATCTGGTCTGCGGCCTGTGCAGGTTGGATCTGGTCTGTGGCCTGTATACAGGTTGGATCCGGTCTGCAGTCTGTATACAGGTGAGATCTGGTCTGCGGCCTGTTACACAGGTGAGATCTGGTCTGCAGTCTGTATATAGAGGTGAGATCTGGTCTGCGGCCTGTATACAGGTGGATCTGGTCTGCGGCCTGTACACAGGTTGGATTGGTCTGCGGCTGATATACAGGTTGGATCTGGCCTGCGGCCTGTATACAGGTTGGATCTGGTCTCGGCCTGTATACAGGTTGATCTGCCTGTATAGGTTGGATCTGGTCTGCGGCCTGTATACAAGGGGGA
Organism: Rhinella marina; assembly: GCA_900303285.1. Classification (NCBI taxonomy): domain Eukaryota; kingdom Metazoa; phylum Chordata; class Amphibia; order Anura; family Bufonidae; genus Rhinella; species Rhinella marina. The sequence continues at coordinate 36,784 of ONZH01008326.1, forward strand.
ATCTGTCTGCGGCCTGTATACAGGGGGTGCCGCTGGGCCTGTATACAGGTTGGATCTGAACAGGTCTGGTCTGGTTCTGCGCCTGTATACAGGTTGATCTGGTCTGGGCCTGTATACAGGGGGATCTGGTCTGGGCTGTATACAGGTTGGATCGGCCTGTATGACTGGTCTGTAGCGGCCGTATACAGGTTGGATCTGGTGGCCTGTATACAGGTTGGTCTGGTCTGCGGCCTGTATACAGGTGGATCTGGTCTGCTGGTTGGATCTGGTCTGCGGCCTGTATACAGGTTGGATCTGGTCTGGCCTCTGGTGAGATCTGCTGGTCTGCGGCCTGTACGCAGGTGCTGGTCTGTGGCCTGTATACGGTTGGATCCGGTCTGCAGTCTGTATATAGAGATCTGGTCATGCGGCCTGTATACAGGTGAGATCTGTCTGCTGCAGTCTGTATATAGAGGTGAGATCTGGTCTGCGGCCTGTATACAGGTGAGATCTGGTCTGCGGCCTGTACACAGGTTGGATTGGTCTGCGGCCTGATATACAGGTTGGATCTGGTCTGCGGCCTGTATACAGGTTGGATCTGGTCTGCGGCAGTCGCTGCGGCCTGTACACAGGTGAGATCTGGTCTGGCGGATGTACAGGTTGGATCCGGTCTGCGGCCTGTATACAGGGTGGTCTGGGCCTGTATACAGGTGGATCTGGTCTGCGGCCTGTTATACAGTTGGATCTGGTCTGCGGCCTGTATACAGGTTGGATCCGGTCTGCGGCCTGTATACAGGTTGATCTGGTCTGCGGCCTGTATACAGGTTGGGATCTGGTCTGCGGGCCTGTATACAGGGGGATCTGGTCTGCGGCCTGTATGCAGGGGACTGGTCGCGGCAGTCTGTATACAGGTTGGATCTGGTCTGCGGCCTGTATGGATCGGTCTGCGGCCTGTATACAGGGATTCTGCGGCTGTATACAGGTTGGATCTGTCTGCGCCTGTATACAGGTTGGATCTGCGTCTGCGCCCTGATACAGGTTGGATCTGGTCTGCGGCCTGTATACAGGGGGGATCTGGTCTGCGGCCTGTATACAGGGGGGATCTGGTCTGCGGCCTGTATGCAGGTTGGATCTGGTCTGCAGTCTGTATAGGTTGGATCTGGTCTGCGGCCTGTATACAGGTTGGGCGGTCCTGTGATTCGTGCGGCCGTATACAGGGGATCTGGTCTGCTGGCCTGTATACAGTTGATCTGGTCTGCGGCCTGTATGCAGGTTGGATCTGGTCTGGTGTCTATATACAGATTGGATCTGGCCTGCAGTCTGTACAAAGGGCTGCACTGGGGTCTATATCTATAGGCAGTCTGGTCCATGGTCTGTCCATTTTATGGGGGTGTGCCAGAGGGGTAATACTGTACTATTTATGATTCAAATAACTATAGCTTGTGGGGGCGTTGTCCTCTATAAATATCAATGGAAAAGGAAGAAAACAATGCCAATTATGTTCTCCGATTGACTGGGCATTTCTGAAAGGCATGCAACGTATGCGGCATATACTGGTGAACATACACAGCACGCATCATGTGTGAACACAAGCCTAGGCGGTATCATGTCCGTGTCCGCCAGAGCCCACGCCCCCCCGCCCCCTACTGCGTGTTTTTTTCCATGGGGCGAGCTCAGCTCTATTTAGAACATCTTACGAGGTGTACACTGTAATAAAGGGGTTATTCTAATGACCTACCCCATGTACTCGTCTATAGGTGAAGCCTCAGTATATGGAGCGTGACCAGTTCCTTCTGGATTCCTGTCCTTTCTTTACTGAAATTATGCAAAGAAGATTGTGAGTGTGAATTGTATAAGTGAAGGTGATTTATCTCCTTCCTAGGAGCTGTCATCACGGGGGATACGAGGCCGCCCTGATCCCGGTGTTATCCTTCACATTTGTGTCCCTGGAGCATCTCTACGACAAGGTATCATCTACCTTTATAACTGAGCGTAATCCTCTTCTCCCTCCTCATTAGGTCTATGCTGGAAACGGCGAGATGGGACAACATCTGTAATGCCCCTTTCACACGAGCGGGAGACTCGCATGTCTCCCGCAACGCATCTACAGGGCTGGACTCCGGCACGGACAGGGATCACATAGCATTATATGCGATCCCAGTCAGTGCCGGAGTCCAGCCCTGTAGATGCGTTGCGGGAGACATGCGAGTCTCCCGCTCGTGTGAAAGGGGCATAAGTCTCTTCTAACCTCATGTTTACTGCAATGTCAGCCACACAAAGGGTTACAAGCTGATATAACGCCGCCCCCCCTTATAAATAGTATCTTGGTGAGACTCCAGTATTTACACAGAGGGATATAATGTGGTAATATGCAATGGATGTTACTCCGCTTGTCCAGACTTCGGAATGGTAAAACTGCCTATTTTGCAGTAATGCATCTCTGGCTGGTATATTGCTGTATAACATGGTAGATATGCCATTCTAAATTCTGGTAAAGATGGGTGACATCACTAGCAGGGACAGATCGGGAACTTAAAGAGGACCTTTCACTGTTACTGACATTCCGGTTTAATAGCTTCATGCATTCCCCATGTAATTACAATTCTGGAACATCTATTCTTATGTCTCTATGTTGTGCCATTCCTTTATTATTTGCACTAGAAGTTATGAATGAATTGCTATTTGCCTTCAGTAAAGGAACAGAGGGGAGGTAACCAGTTAGGGGCGTGTCTCTGCACAGACTGAACAGCACTGGCAGCACTGATTGGATAGAGTCAGACTGTGCAGGTACAGACTTTTTTCTATTCACATATCCATAAGAGGGCTTGTTTGTTTTTTTTTGCGGGACAAGTTGTACTTTATAATGCCACCATTTAATATGGTATGCAATGTAATGAAAAGCAGGAAAACATTTCCAAATGGGGAGGAATTGGAAAAAAAACTCAATTCCTCCACAGTTTTATGAGTTTTGTCCCTACGGCATTCCCTGTGTGACAAAACTGACCTGTGCTCTTCATTCTCTGGTTCAGTACGATTACAACGATATCTGTGTAAATTTTATATGTTGAAATACAGAAAAAATAAATTAAAACTTTGAATATTTTTTTTTGTTTACCTCACGATATTCTGACCCCCATAACCTTTTTTTATTGTTTATTGTCTACTGAGCTGTGTGGGCGGCTCATTTTTTGCGGGGTGATCTGTAGTTTTTATTGATACCATTTTGGAGTGTGTGTGTCTTTTGGATCACATTTTATTCAATTTTTTGGGGGTAAGAGAAGCAATGAAAAAATGGCGCATCGGCCATTTTGATACTTTTTTCCGCTATATCCATTCACCGTGTTGGTGAAATATTCTTATATTTTAATAGTACGGGCGTTTTCTGACACGGTGATGCCCATAATGTTGATTTTTTTTTTATTATTATTATGTATGTATTTATTTTTTTATTCTAAGGAAATTAGAAAGGTGATTTAAATTTTTTTTTTATTATTACTATTTTTGTAGTCCCTCTAGGAGGCTACAATGTCCACTGCTTTTTTTTTTTTTTAAAGAATACTACTATACTCCCATAAGTACTATAGTAATTCTCTAATTGCTGATCTAATACTGATCTCACTGCAGCTCTAATACACTGGGTCTTCAGAGAGACTCAGCCTATTAGAAATAATGACTGGCTTCGCCGATAACCACACATTTTTTTCATCCTTTAGATGCCGTAAACACACTTGAACACGGCATCTAAAGGCGGTAATGTCCGCGATCGACATTATTGCCAGTCGCAGACATTAGCCTGGAGACCCGTCTGCTATGGCGCCCGCTGCACGCGCGAGTGGGCGCCATGTTTAAAGACCCCCGCCAGCGGCCGTACATGTGCGTCGCTAATAACGAACGGGTTAATGATGTCCCCTTTCAGATCAGTGATTGCTGCAGGATTGGCCCTCGAGAGCCCCAGCTGGTTTTCCTGGGAGAAGAATCCGCCAGCTACATATGTCCCATGCAGCAACCATTTTAGTGGAAATTTTGTATTACATGTTGCCCATTTTCTCTGTTTTTAGATTACAGGGGAGGGTCCTGTGCGGAGGATGCTTCTCTATGACATGTCCACGTAGGACATCTGGACAGAGGACGTCCAAACAAGACCGCCCCTTTAAATTAATTTTTTTTTATTTTTTTTTGCAGAATGTGTGTATTGTTTCTATAGTCAGTATTCATCATATACATAGAACATGTGAACCATGGTCTGAAATACCTTTTTCTTTTTTTGTCTCTTTCTTGTAAGCTGTCTCATCCTGAAAATTACGAGGGTCTCATTTTCACCAGTCCGAGGGCAGTGGAAGCTGTCAAAATATGTCTGAAAAATACTAAAGACGGTGAGTTCTGCAAAACCTCCAGGAGAGACTGACCTTTATATGAACACGGTGTATTCAGAAGGACCTGTCAAGCGGTCACACAGCTCAGGATCCCTCGTGACCATACTGGCCCTTATCCCAGAATTCGGACCACCCGCACTTCACCTCTGTATTATACTAGATTATGACTCACTTTGATATGCAGCAAAAATCCTCTACGAGATCTGATAGATCAATAATCAAATATCACGTGTTATCATAGAAAGGTATAGAAGACATAATTGTAAAGGCAGCACGAACGTGCCATGAAATATTCTCCTTTTCCTTCCTAAGACCGTCAGAAATGTTTTTGATTTTCTCAATCTACGTCAGGATGTTCCTTTTTTATTGCTTAATGTTCAGCCAAAGAATATCAGAAGGTTTATAATGACTCGCAACTCGGGGAGAGACAGGAGTTCAAAACTATCTGTTCTGATATCATTTACAAGTGGAGACAGGGAGGCGGCACTATATGACCCTTTATTTTTTACCGGACGAGACAGGTAGGCAGCTCTGTGTGTACTTGGAGACAGTGCGTCAGTGCTATCTGTGGCATTATGTACAGCCAGAGATTGGGAGGCCGTATTATCTCGTCTTTCATAACTTATCATGAATGATGGGAGGTTAGAACTGAGTCTCGATCCCTTAGGCCATGTTCACATCTCTGATATTGAACTCCAGTAGTCTGTTTTAGCAGAGGAACAGACTATGGGAGTTCAACATATTCAGACACCTATGTGCACCCCCGGTTCTCCATTGTCTGATGGGGGTCTGATCTGAGGTCTGATGGAGCTTGGGGTCTGACCTGAGATCTGATGGAGCTTGGGGTCTGATTTGAGGTCTGAGGAGGAATGAAGGTCTAATACAGTGGTCTGATGGAGCTTGGTGGTCTGCTCTGCGAATGAAAGGGGGGTCTAATGCAGAGGTCTGATGGGCGTCTGATCTGAGGTCTCATGGGGGTCTGATGGAGGTTGGGGGTCTGAAGTGGGACTGATCTGAAGTCTAATGAAGCCTGAGGGTCTGGTCTGAGGTCTGAGGAGGAATGGGGGTTTTATCTGAGGTCTGATGGAGGTTGTGGGTCTGATCTGAGCTCTGAGGAGGAATGGACGTCCAATACAGAGGTCTCATGGCCATCTAATTTGAAGTCTGATGGAGCTTGGGGGTCTGATCTGAGGTCTGAGGAGGAATGGGGGTCGAATACAGAGGTCTGATGGAGCTTGGAGGTCCTGCTCTGAGGTCTGAGGAGGAATGGAGGGTCTGATACAGAGGTCTAATGGATGTCTGATCTGAGGTCTCATGGAGGTCTGATTTGAGGTATGATGGAGCTTGGGGGTCCTGATCTGGGGTCTGATGGAGCTTGGAGGTCTGAAGTGGGACTGACCTGAAGTCTGATGGAATTTGTGGGTCTGGTCTGAGGAGGGAATGGGGGGTTTGATCTGAGGTCTGATGGAGCTTGGGAGTCTGATCTGAGGTCTGAGAGGAATGGGGTCTAATACAGAGGTCTGATGGAGCTTTGGGGGTCTGATATGAGGTCTGAGGAGGAATGGGAGGTCCAATACAGAGGTCTGATGGCCACTTTGATTTGAAGTCTGATGGACGTCTCATTTGAAGTCTGATGGACCTTGGGGGTCAATACAGAGGTCTGAGGAGGAATGGGGGTCCAATACAGAGGATCTGGTCTGATGGCCATCTGATCTGAGGTCTGATGGACCATTGATTGTCTTGAAATCTGATGATGGAGTCGGGGGTCTGATGGATCGTGAGGTCTGAGGAGGAATGGGCATCCAATACAGAGTTCTGATGGCCATCTGATCTGAGGTCTGATGGCTGATGGCCGTCTGATTGTTTGAAGTTCTGATGGATCTTGGGGGTCTGATCTGAGGTCTGAAGAGGAATGGAATCTGAGGTCTGATGAGAAGGAATAGGGGTTTGATCTGAGGTGTGATGGAGCTTGGGGTCTGATCTGAAGTCTGATGGAGCTTGGGGGGTCTGATCTGAAATATTTTTTCTTATTTTCCTCTATATCATAGGTGTGTCTTATAGTCAAAAAATACATTAATATGTGGAACATAATTACTAGTTACTGTTACTACATAATTAATAGGAGGTACAGGGAGGCAGTACAATCTGTGGCTACATAATTAATAGTGCTATCTGTGCCTGCATAATTTATAGAGGAAGTGCCCGCATCGTTTTGTAGACTAAAGAAACCTTCCCCATAGCCAGTGCCATCACGTGGCCTCCAGCCATTGTAAGTGCTCATTCCTATATATGACAGGTGTATTAATGCACAGAGGGTAACGTTACTCAGATACTTGTGGAAGGAGGGATGGATAACACAGGGAAGAAAAATGTCTCTTTAAGAGCATCTGTCTTGTTTTGCTTGTGTAGAACAATTAGGTGTCTCGTCATCTGTCCGCGGCTCCTTCTGCTTCCTCCCTCTGCCGACACTTGTTTACATGATCAGCATGGTTTCATCGGAGATTGATGCCATCTGTTTAAATACACGGGGTGCGTTTCCAGTCGACAATTACCCTGTGTTGTGAATTGAGTCGATCTGAAAACGCTCTCTCTGTGTATTGTGTTGGGTTCCTCTTTTTCTCGTATTTCAGTCACTTGAGCTAAGGACTTTTTTTAATTGACCGTGTTAATTCAATGTTCTTTAAGTATCTCAAGCACTTTGCTGGCATCTAATCCCGAGTCTCAGTAATAGTCCCAGAGGAATAAATGAGTTGATCACCCACCCTACAAGGCTGTAAATGGTCTTGGTTCCCCAAGAAAGGATTTGGGTTTTTTTGCGTTGCTTAAATCTGGTCAAAATGGTCTTCTGATGTGTCATAGATGGATGTGAAATAATCAGGAAAGTCTGGGATCACGGACCGCTGCTGACTTCCAGAGCACTTGTCTGTAGGCCCCATATGGACATCATAGAGGAGGGCACCCTGCTCAGGACCCCCTCTATGAGCCAGAATGGAGAGGTGCTTCCGTTCTGGCAGACATGAGATGACCTGTAGGTCCACAAAACCCATGAATGTTCAAGTGATCTGCAGACTAACCCATATGACCTGCATGGAACAGCAAGTTAAAGTAGAATTTTTCAAGTCCAGAAGCAGAAGACCAAGAATCTGCCTTAAAGGGGTTGTGTAAGAATGATGGTGGTTGTTGGGATGGTTGGAGTTGGCCAGACCTGTAAAGGGAAGATTACTTACCTGCTTCCTGGCACTGGCTCCCTGCTCCTTCTCCTCCCGGCCTGTGATGCTCCTCTGGGCTTCAAACATCTGGTTTGAAATTGCCTGCCGCCGATCACTGGTGGCAGCGGAAGCCAAATACCCGTGAGTCATGTAACCATTTGTCATGCCCCATTCTTACACAATCCCTTTAAATGAGTTTTTACAGGGATTAATATGGTTTTTAAAAAATATGCTCATGTAGTTACTAATCTCATTTACATCTTCTGCAAAAAAAATTTATTTGTACTCTCCTGACCCGCTTTCGTCACATAAACCCATCCCTCTGGTCTGTTTCTATCCTGTATGTAGCCCTTCCTGTTCCTGTATCCAACCAAACCCATGATGCACTTCTCCTTCCTCTGCTACAGCTCCAGCCCCGCCCCTAATAACGCCAAGCTAGTTTATAGCTCCTCCCACCTCTTGTTACATAGACACTCCCCTATCACTGCCCCACCCATGGAGATAACATCACAGGAAGTAAGAGCTGCATGGACATGGTCATGTGACCACAGACCAGAACAGGAGATAGGAGCGATAAAAAGTAAAAGAAATACATTACAAAATTACAGCGACCTTTATAAATGATTATTTAGAAGGATGTCTATGCAAGCTGGAATACTTTCACATCTTCATTTCCTTTCCGGTTTTGAGATCGGGCAGAGGATCTCCAAACTGGAGGAAAACGCATCTGTTTGAATAATACAACCGGCTGCCTCCGTTCAGAACAGATCTGGTTGTATTATTTTGAAAATGAACATTTCGGATCCAGCTACAAATACCATTGTAAGTCAATGGGCGCCTGATCTGTTTTTTCGTGTCCGAAAAAAAAGAAAAAACGGATCCGTTCCCCATTGTTCAGTTTCCCATGCCGCACACAAAAACGCTGCTTGCAGTGGTATGTGAACGCATCAAAACAGAGACCCTCTGCCGGATCTCAAAACCGGAAAGGAAAACACTGATGTGAAAGTAGCCTTAAAGGGTTATTCCCACCTTTAGACATTTAGAACATGTCCGCAAGATATTACATGCGGCAGCACACTGCTCTGTACGCAGAGACACCTGCAAACACTGGAAACATGAATAAATGGAAATTGCATCCCTGCTATACTTACTATATGAGAATTAGGAGCTCTTTGCGCACATTTTGATCAAAATTGTGTCGGGCCCACCTACCAGCGACAAGGTGCCTTCCAGCAGATGGGACCTACCCCCTCTCCAGCTATATTATACTCCTATTAAAAGCTGGGCGGAGTCCGAGGTCCAAATGGTGGCAGCCCGCTCCCCAAAATGTGCAGTTCAAAAAACAAAGACCAGCACCTCCAAACAATATGAAAAAAGTACAGGCTGCTGGTAAACAAAAATGTGTGCAAAGAGCCTCTGTAAGTATAGCAGCAGTGCAATTCAGATTTGTCCATCTTCTTAGTGTTTGTTGGTGTTTTTTTTCGGGGTGCTGCTGCATATATTGTTTGTTTGCTTTTGCACTGCAGCCCAGTAGCGTGCGCCCTGTGCTTTGTTTTAACTTTTGCATTTCCGCAAGATATGCCATAAATGTCTATTGTCACCATTGGGACCCTTAGAACGGGCACCCTCCGGCCGTCTTCTGGTTGGTCACACATCATGATTTCTATTTCTAACTGACAGGTATGCTCAGTCCATGAATCGTGATAGCCCTCTCGACCTTAAAGGGGTTCTCTGGGAATTAAGAAAATTAAAATACTTAAATATTACTTCATGATGAATATATTCCCAAATACTTTTGATTATTTATAATGGCTCGTTTTGTCTGGGGAGCAATCATTCGAAGAAACAAAATGTCTGCCGTCCTATTAGTAGACACAGAACCTGTCCTAATCACACAGGAGGACAAGTTACTTCACAACACTGAGGTAAAGAGCTGCCTCATCCTCCTCTCTGCTCTGCTTGTCAGGGATTATGATCCTGAATACAGATTATAAGATCTTCAGCTGAATCTCTGTAGGAATGGAGTTCATGAGGAGACATGAAATACAGAGAGGAGGTGGTGATGTGGATAATGAGCAGCAGCTCTTGTCTGCAGTCTCCATTACCACAGTCTGCCCTGTCCTTCCTCTCTGTACTTCATGTCTCCTCATGAACTCCATTCCTACAGAGATTCAGCTGAAGATCTTATCTGTATTCAGGATCATAATCCCTGACAAGCAGAGAGGAGGATGAGGCAGCTCTTTACCTCACTGTTGTGAAGTAACTTGTCCTCCTGTGTGATTAGGACAGGTTCTGTGTGTACTAATAGGACGGCGGCCATTTTGTTTCTCCTAATGATTGCTCCCCAGACAAAACGAGCCATTATAACTAATGAAAGGTATTTGGGAATATATTTATAATAAAGTAATATTTATGTATTTTCATTTTCTTAAAGGGGTATTCTCATCTTGGACAATGGGGGCATATCGCTAGGATATGCCCCCATTGTCCTATAGGTGCGGGTCCCGCCGCTGGGACCCGCACCTATATCGAGAACGGGACCCCCGAAGTGAAGAAGTGCGCACCGCGCAAGCGCGGCCCGCTCTCCATTCACTTCTATGGGGCCGCCGGAAATAGCCGAGCGCTGGCTCTGCTATCTCCGTCGGCTCCATAGAAATGAATGGGAGCGGTGGCCGTGCATGCGCAGTGCGCTCCCACTCATTTCTATGGAGCCGACGGAGATAGCCGAGCCAGCGCTCGGCTATTTCCGGCGGCCCCATAGAAGTGAATGGAGAGCGGGCCGCGCTTGCGCGGTGCGCACTTCTTCACTTCGGGGGTCCCGTTCTCGATATAGGTGCGGTTCCCAGCGGCAGGACCCGCACCTATAGGACAATGGGGGCATATCCTAGCGATATGCCCCCATTGTCCAAGATGAGAATACCCCTTTAATTCCTGGAGAACCCCTTTAATTGGGTCGGTCAAGGTTTTGGTATCTGTGATGCCAAGAGAAGGACTACAGATCACAGAGTTATTATTGCAGTCAAATACCAGAAAGCCTGTAAGAACCCCGGATAGACCCCATTAACGCAATTGTGAAGAGAGGTACCGTGTGGCTGCGCCTCAAAAGATAGGACATGTCCTATACTTCACCACAACACGAGGACCAATGGTCTGTATCGTGATGCACATAGTTTGCGGACCGCAAAACGCTTACGGTAGTGTGAATGCCTCATTCGGGAGTGTGCTAAAGAGGACCTGTAACCGCTCCTGACACGCCTGTTTTAATAGCTTCATGCATTCCCCGCATAATAATAATTCTGGATTGTCTATTCTTATGTCTCTATGCTCTGCCATTCCTTTATTATTCCTGCTAGAAGTTATAAATGAATTGCTAGCAGTCTGCAGTAAGGGTACAGAGGGGAGGTAACCCGTTAGGGGTGTGTCCCTGCACAGTCTGACAATGGCAGCACTGATTGGATAGTCAGACTGTGCAGGTACACACCCCCCAACTGGTTACCTCCCCTCTGTACCCTTACTGCAGACTGCTAGCAATTCCTTCATAACTTCTAGTACAAATAATAAAGGAATGGCACAACATACAGACATAAGAATAGATGCTCCAGACTTGTTATTACATGGGGAATGCATGAAGCTATTAAAGGGGAGAGGTCCTGTTTAAATTCAAGTGTTCTCACCCATCTTACCCTCAAATTAAAGGGGTATTCCAGTAAGAACAAGCTGGATAGGTGATGACTGTTAGATTGGTGGGGGGCCTGTGTCCGCCGGTATCAATGGAGTGGCAGTCGAACCACTCCCAGATAGTGGACTATAGTGTTCGGATATCGCCAGCAGTCCTAGTGACTTTGAATGGAGGGGCGGGGTGCATGCTCGACTGTCAGTCATTCAAACAGGAGACATGAGACCCTCGTTACCATGATTAGTGGAGGTCGTAACTGCATCAGTCAACCCCTATCCAGTCAAAAAGGCATAGCCGGTATACCCCTTTACCGTATCACAGATAATCACGTACAGTGTGTGGGTCTCCACCATAACGGGTATGAGATGTAATGAGGACCGCCACCTCGCTGATGAACTCTGCCGTCCATAGCCGCGCTCTGCCCTCCATACATCGTGACGTTTTCAGTAAACCCGCGATGTCAGCTCCTAATTAAATAAAGATAACAGCATTTTGTTTTCAATTATTATGTCCCACACAAGGAATTATTGTAAATTAACCTCCTTGGAAAATGTAATATTGCAGACTCATTTAGATTTTTTAATTAGGCTCTTGATTTTTAAGCTGAAAAATCGCCCTCCATGAAATCTTTAATCATTACTAATATGTTGAACAGGGTTATTACAACCTTTTTTGCACAAAATTAGCCGCTGGCATTTATAAGGCCCCCCCCACCCCCCTTCCTTCCTGTTCCTCTTTATAAACCATGAAAGCATTAACTCTGCAAATAGGAAACTATACCGTGGGTAATTAAATTAAGCAACAAGAAAATAAACCTGTAAACATGGTGAGTTAAGGGGGCAGCAACGTAGCGGAGCATGGACAAGAGTATGGCGAGAATACAAATGCAGAGAGGAGGCGTGATGGAGTCTCTTCTCTGGGAGCCAAGTCTATGGGAAAAGATAAAGATGTCCATACGTAAGCCAAACCCATCGACTTCTGCAGGAGAAGCAGACGTCTAATGTGTATGGGGCGTCCCCACTTACATGCTTGATCCTTGGAGAGAAGCCACCATCAGAGGGGTTGAGAAGACACGCACATCCAGTCTAGCATGCATTTGTATTGAGGTTGGGAGGAATAGCCGCCAGCAGGACACTCGTCCTGCCAACAATACCGTTACGGCATGGCCATATATCATAGGAGTCAACCACAACATCATGAGCTGCGTTGGAGCCATAGATATGGATTGCTTCTGGGGTGTAGGGACTGTGTTGTGGGTCACTAATCCCACAACCTCTTGCAAGTCTAGTTTTGGGAGAGCGTGCTCATCGGATGAACCAAGCTCCATGTTGGAGCGAGAACTCTCCTCCTTTGACTGGACCGCATGCATTACAGTGATTTATAATGCTGTGTGTCTCTGTCTGACCTCAACCGTAATGACTTGTCCAATGGCATGAAGTCAGTACAAATTGTTACAGATTAAATAAGTGGCAAGGGCACACCGCATTATGAATGAAAGGAGCAGAGTTCACTACAGGAGTCCCCAGTGACGTACATAGAGAAGTAAGGGCCCCATAGCAAGGATCAGACCAGGCCCCCCACACAGGACAGAAGGGTTTCTGCCTAAAACCTTTTCAATGACCCTTGGGCCATTTTTCCACTGCCTCATTTGATAAAAGTTGTTCCTTTAGAGCAGGGGTGCACAACGTTTTCTGGGTGGGGGCCACATTGTCCGACTGAACCAACGTCAAGGGCCGAAAATAAAATTTAAAGGGGTATTAACAACTGAAATACTGTATTTATGGCAGATTGAACACACAGTGTATACCATTAATGTCTAGTTACAGTTCCAGGAGTCCCATCTAATGGGAGAAATACATGAAAAATGCATGTGAGCAGCCACAAGACAAAGACATACACGTCTGTTACCAGATGGATGGGGCCACACAGAATGGTATCAAGGGCCGCATGTGGCCCCGGCCGCAGGTTGTGCACCCTGCTTTAGAGGGTAGAGTCCTGACCAGGTTTTCACCTCTAGTAGAAGAGGAGATGATCCCAACTAAGACTGGGCCTCCTCTTGTCCTGGGCCCCATAGAAGTCGCATGGTCTGCCGCTATGGTAGTTACACTCCTGGGAGTCCCACCCATCTGAATAGCCAATGATCCACCTCTTAACTGACCCAATACTACTTACTAGACGTCTTATCTTGCTGCAGTGACATCCAGAAAGACAAATAACCTGAGTTTAGTTCCAGAGGTTCAGCTGGATAAATAATTGACCCATGGGTCAGGCACCAACTTGAAGAAATTCCAAGTCTGCATTGTGGTTGGGGTGTTGGTGGCTAGGTTTGAGGTTGATGTCCCCCAATCAGTTTTTTCCCCCGCCTATTAGCATGTGGTTACCTTTTTTGTAGAACACTAATCAAGACGTTCCAACTCCACGTCTCCTCATTCTGCTTTATAGACTCTCTCATATTCCTCAGGTTGACATCCGGATAACTTTAACAACCTAAGATCAGTACCTTAAATTGTCCAGAGTTTCCACTGGATGAGTTATTTATCCACGGGTCATGTTCCTTGACTTGAAGAAACTCTAAATCTGGATGTAATGTTGGGCACATTTGAGAAGAACATCACCCAGGGCATCTGTTGCCAGTCTGCCAGTAGGTTGTCAATGGCGTTGTAGGACACTAAGGCTATGTTCATACGACCGTATGTATTTATTGTTCCACAAAGTACAGATGACTTCCGTGATGCATCATTTCGATGGGTTCATGGTCTGCATTTTGCAGCCAAGAATAGGACATGTTCTATCTGTTGCAGAAAGGATCATCTGTCTGTTTTCCTCATCCGTATATGTCCGTTTCTATAAAAAACACATGTAACATAGTAACATAGTTTATAAGGCTGAAAAAAGCCCTCTGTCCATCCAGTTCGGCCTGTTATGCTGCAAGGTGATCCAGAGGAGGGCAAAAAAACCCTTGAGGTAGAAGCCAATTTTCCTCACTTTAGGGAAAAAAATTCCTTCCCGACTCCAATCAGACATCAGAATAACTCCCTGGATCAACGTCTCGTCTCTAGTAACTATAACCTGTAATATTATTACCCTCCAAAAATACATCCAGGCCCCTCCTGATCTCTTATAGTGAACTTACCATCACCACCTCCTCAGGCAGAGAGTTCCATAGTCTCACTGCTCTTACCGTAAAGAATCCTCTTCTATGTTTGTGTACAAACCTTCTTTCCTCCAGACGCAGAGGATGTCCCCTCGTCACAGTCACAGTCCTGGGGATAAATAGATGATGGGAGAGATCTCTGTACTGACCTCTGATAGATTTATACATAGTTATTAGATCTCCCCTCAGTCGTCATTTTTCTAAAGTGACCCATACTTGGCCACAAAATGTGGACCATGGACCCATTGAAATAAATGTATCTGCAAAAAAAAACTCATGCAACATGGGGCGTCATCTGTATTTTGTGGATCCGCATTATGCAGTCAGCATAATACATATGGTCGTGTGAATGTAGCCTAATCCACTAGCGGAAAGTGAAGAAAGAACACCTGGTAAATGTAATGTGACTGAGCCGTGGTTGACCAAGTATAAACTGCTGGTGGTCCTCGGTCACTGATCACACAACCAAGGTGGTGCCCTCTTTATTTTGGGTTCTGCAGCAGGATGTATGATGAGACAGGGTGACATTAATACTGGGTGGTAGCTCCCCTTGCCCTTCTGGCATGGTCACGGTCATACAGATCCTGGAGATCCTCCTGTGGTCTCTCATGCCAAGCTCTTATCACTTGGTCCCATAGTTCAGACAAGGAGGTCGTTGGCTGCTGCTCATGGGAGATCCGTCATCCCATCCAGTACCAGACCTTCTCAATGGGGAGGAGATCTGGTGATGGAGCTGGGCAGGGGAGCTGCTGGAGACCCTGAAGAGCACGCTGTGTAATGAGGACGGTGTGTGGCAACATTATCTTGTTAGAACACCATGTGTCCTAAATAAGTAAAAAAAAAGTCAGTAGGACTGGTTCCATGATGTCCTGGACATACTGAAGACTGGTCAATGTTCTGTCCATGAATATCAGATGGGAACGGCCATGGTAGCTAATGGCGCCCCGCACCATGACACCTGGTGCTGGTCCTGTGTGTCTCCACACTATGCATGATGGCGGTAGGTGTCTCGAGCCCTACTGCAAACTCTGAGGTCATCAATGGCAAACAATAGTGTTCAGTGATGAAAGTAGGTTTTTATTATTATTATTACGTTAGTAGGTTTTACCAAAACCCAATGAATAACTACACTTTTCCCCTAATATAAACTGTAGACTGATGCGTCATCTGTAGTGAACCACGTGTGCTTATATTATTTTTGCTTTCATTTGTCCTTTGTTTCATGTTTTTTCAGCTTGGGAACATTCCCTGAAAGACGAGTGGAACAGAAAATGCATCTACGTGGTGGGGAAAGCCACTGCTGCCCTGGGTGAGTAGTCATGGGGGTCTGGTCTTAATACCACCAGACAGGACATTTGTGGACCACTGTGGATACATCTCTAGTGTCAGCCTGTAAAAAAAATACATTTATATGAAATACAATTATTTATCTGATATTTAATTGCCAGTAGTGATGTATTTATTACATATATACGTATTCACTTACATTATAAGAATTAAAGCTTTTGACTGTCCATTCTTGTCAGAAGTGTCTGATCAAGAGTTTCCCTCAGGGATTTCTCAGTGACCAGGTATAATCTGTGAGGAAACTGTGCAGTTCCCTGTAGCGCCACCACAGGGGAAGTTGAGCATTACAGCTTACATTGAGATCAATAGTCTATCTTTGACATTCCGGGTTCTTCAAAGCTGAGAAGCTCTGGCTAGTACAGAAGGGTCCTAATTGGGAGACAACCCCCCCCCCCACTAAAATGGTTTTCCAGCTGAATAAACATTGGTGGCAGCGATTGGCTGAGAGGACCTATTTGGGCATTTCTTGCATGTCATGGCAGTGGTTGGGATCGGCGAGGGTATCCGTTCTTATAGGGGTTGTCCAAGTTCAATACAAACTCGGGCAGCCCCTGTAAATATGCTAAAATAACGAAAGAAGCCATATTGGCCCCTTCTTTCCCCCTGCCACTTCTAGCGAGGAGCTCCGGTCCTCCCAACTGCTGTTTGTTTCCCTGACTGCACCGGTGATGTCCCGTGCACACAGGTCACCGCCGCAGCGAGTTACTGGCCTCAGCGGTGAGGTCTGGTAAGCTCCAGTCCTCCCTGCTCCTCTTTGTTTTCCCTGGATGCAGCGATGACGACGGTGCATCCGCACAGGTCACCCCCAGCCAAACAGTGGCCTCAGTGGTCCCATGCACTGATTGCTCAGTGGTTAGCTGCAGGTGACCTGTGTGCACAGAATGTCACCGCTGCAGCCAGGAAAAAACGTCAGCACCCCGGAGGACCAGAGAGCGTCGGTGGAAGCAGCAGGGGAGAAAAGGGTTAAAGGGGTTGTCTCATGATGGACAAATGGGGGCATATCACCCGGATATGCCCCCATTGTCTTATAGGTGAGGGTCCCGCACCTATATCCAGAACAGAGCTCCAAAAGTGAAATAGGGTGCACTGTGCATGCGCAGCCGCCCTCCATTCATTTTCTGTGGGGCCGGCGAAAATAGCCGAGCACTGGCTGGGCTATTTCCGTCGGCTCCGTAGAAATGAATGGGAGCGAGGGCTGCGCATGCGCGGTGCGCTCCCATTTATTTCTATGGAGAGCCGGCTTGGTGGTGGCCGGACCGGGGCTCCGTTCTGGATATAAGTGTGGGTCCCAGCGGTGGGACTCTCACCTGTAAGACAATGGGGGCATATCCTAGCGATATGCCCCCATTGTCCATCATGAGACTACCCCTTTAAGTATAATTTAGTTGTTTTTTGGGTATTTTGTCACATCTACAGGGGCTGCCTGAGTTTTATTGACCTTGGACAACCTCTTTAAAGGGGGTTTAAAAATATAGTACTTTAAATCTGATGGGCAGCAATATATAACTAAGTTAAGCAAGTTTTAGGCAAACAAAAAAAATCTACATTTCCCTGGTTCTCTTCTGGTCTTTGTTTACCTGCAGTAATAACAATCTCTGCCCCTCCCCCCACTGCTCTGCAAATTCTGGCCTGAGTGACATGTCTGCTGGGATACTCAGCAGCATGTTGTATGTGTAGGACTACAAGTCCCAGCTGTACAATGACACTGCTGATACACACAGGATCCTCCCCCTACCTGTTCTTGTACAATACAATACTCTCCAGATCAGCTCCAGTGTCAGCTCTGTGTCTGTAGGGTGAGGAGGGAAGATCCTGTGTCACTTTACATCTGCAGCTGTTGTTGTAAAGCCTTCAGTGTGTTCTGGCTGAAGGGGTTAATGTTTTCTCTGAAAGAATCCAGGGAGAGTAGATAGCAGGAGCCGGCAGAGCGGGGGGGGGGGGGGGGGGGCGTGGCCAGCACAGTGACGTGTACAGGCTCTGTGCACGACTATAAGATTAGCAGGGAAACAAGCTGACATCACAGGTCATGTGACCCTCATTGAAAGCTGAGAAACCAGCAGCTAAGAAGCAGAAAGTGTATGGAAAAGCTGTTGTATTTGACTAGTTAGAAACATACAAAGGGCAAAAAAATAACTCGGACAACCCCTTTAAGCCCCTCTGTGGCCACTGTCACCAAATCCGAAGTTGTCACCTTAAAGTCTCCTTAGGCAGTCCGCCGCACACCATGTGATAATTATCTGCCTTGCATCTGTATACTCGGCCTGTAAAACCGTACTCCAAATACGCCTCATCCCGACACATAATTTCATCTCTCTCTTTGAATTATTGATTGATGCATCCACTCCATCAATTATTAAATGGACACGTCTGGGAGGGGGAAAAAAAAATAAAAAATCTTACCGTTTGGAAGCATTCAGTGATTTTTATGAGTTGAACGATAAGTCACCGAGTGACAGATGTAATCTGCGCGCTGCATAATATTCCTGCCGTTCGGAGGGGATAACAATCTCATCTCCATTTTACTCTGGTGCCGTCGTGTAAGTGGAGCAAGGACTTATTTATCGTGGGGGGGGGGGGGTGCAGTTTTTTTAATATTTTCCTGCAGTATCCTCTTCTGTCCTTGAACCGTACCTGGCGCCGTAGCCTGGCGGAGTTAATTTGTTTTCTAACCGCTAGTAACTCTTTGGCGCAGGCTGTTTTATGTTCCTTTTAAAGACGTGCTGTAAAGCTGTCACCTCTGTGCTCTGCTTTAGTCACACTCTACTTCTGTATGTGACTTACAGCGTCGCGGATCTCGCCAAGAGTGCTGCTCTTCCTCTCTCCTCCAATACCCGGGGCTGACATTGCAGAGCCGCTCCATAATAGACAACACAAGTCACTGTTTAGGAGCGCTGAAGGCTGCCGTACTTCTCTGACATTTAAACGTGATTTTTTTTTTTTTTGGACAGCCGAGGCTTGCGGCCAAATTACAGGTCTGATGTTTCTACAGCAACGCTCCTTACTTTTTTCTACATTTTTTCTTTTTTTTTTCCAAATGTGTCCAGAAAGCCGATGCACATCAGAAATCTTGCTGAAGTCAGCAGAGTCGAGTCAAGGGCAGAGCAACTCAGGCAGTTACCAAGGTGTTTAAAGGGGTTGTCCGAGTTATAAAAAAAAAATAGAACAGTATATAACTAAGTTAAGCACGTTTTAGGCAGCTAAATCTATATTTCCTCATTTCCCTCTTCTGACTCTTTGTTTACCTGTAATAACAACAATCTCTGCCCCTCCCCCTGCTCTGCAAAGGGAGTGAATACAAGTGCTGCCCTGAGTGACATGTTTGCCTGCTGGAATACTCAGCAGCATGTTGTATGTGTAGCACTACAAGTCCCAGCTGTTCAGTGACACTGCGGATACACACAGGGTCTTCCCCCTACCTGTTCTTGTCCTCTGTCAGCTCCTGTGCCCAGCATTTGTCTCCTCATTGCCTGCAGCTACTCAGTAAAGCCTTCAGCTCTGAGTCTCTGCTGGCTAAAGGGGTTAATGTTTTTCCTGAAACAATCCAGGGAGAGAGCAGCAGCTGGCAGTGCAGGGGGGCGTGGCCAGCACAGTGAGGTCTCTCAGGCTTGTGCACTAAACATCAGCAGAGCAGGGAGAGAAGCTGATATCACAGGTCATGTGACCCTCAGTGAAATCTGAGAAATGGGCCACTGAAATTAAAGTAAGTGCATTGAAAAAAACATTCCATTTGCCTTGTTAGAAACATACAAAGGACAAAAAAATAACTTGGATAACCCTTTTAACGGTTACATTTATTTATTGTTTTAAATGGCAGGAACATTAATGGAATAATTTAAAGGGGTTTTCCTGAGACTTTTCTACTGATCACCTATCCTCAGGACAGGTCATCAGTATTTGACTGGTGGGGGTCTGATACCCGGGACCCCCGCTGATCAGCTCTTTGAGAAGGCACCGGTGCTTGCAGTAGCGGCGTGGCCTTCTAGGTGCTTAGCCTAGGCCATGTGATGTCATGGTCGAAGGGTGGAGGTCATCAGTAGAAAAGTATCGGAAAAATGATACTCCCTGTCCCGAGCCCCCTCCGTTCCTTCACCTGCTTCAATCCACTGCAGACATTACGCAATGTTTTGGCTGCACGGATGACTTGCCCTTATACTGCATGTGACTGCTTCGGGCATTCACTGACCTGGAGGGTAGGGCACAAGACCATGGAGCCATTGATTGGCTGCAGCAGTTAAATGTGATTAATGGGCACGTCGTCAATGCTGCAGTCAGGACACCAAAGCCTGACGGGAGGACTGAGAGACTGCACTGCACCGGAGAGGATTCAGAGAGGTGAGTATTATTCTGATAGAGTCCCCGCTGTTAAAAACCTACTTAAAGAGTAAATCAAACAAGAACGCAAACTGCCAAGGAGTGATAGGGTAGTTATGGGCCTCTACTATACCACCGTATGCCGCTGATATCATACAGAAGCGTATGGGATGAATAAGAAAGATAAATGGTGGTAATCTGCTCTAGAATCGTGGCTCCTAGGGGAGAACATCTCCATTCGTATGGCACCCCACATAGCCTTTACGACGGGATCTGTACCATCTGCTGTGCCACGTGCATGAACCATAAGGCTGCCTTCACATAGCCGTGTGCAGCCTGTGAAATGAGGTCTGTGTGACGGCCACATTTCCCGGACCGACTGGAGCAGAACTGGCTGCATCATGGGCTGTGGCGTACATAGAGAAGTAAAGGCCCCATAGCAAGGAAACCAGGCCCCCCGCACAGGACAGAAGGGTTTCCGCCTAAACCCCTTTCAATGGCCCTTGGCCCATTTTTCCCACTTTTTGCCACTGCAACATTGAATCAGGCAGATGTGACATTACGCAGTGCACACAGGTATGTCTGGGTGTGACATGATACACACACAGTGCACATATATGACATGTAATACAGACACACACAGTGCACACAGGTATGTGTAATCTGGACATGATGTGATGTGACATGTGCACACAGGTATGTCAGGTGGGATGTGACATGTAATACACACACAGTGCACACACAGTGCACACATATGTCTGTATACACACACAGTCACACAGATGTCTGGGATGTGACATGTAAAACAGACACACAGTGCACACAGGTACACACAGTACACACAGGACACACAGTGCACACAGGTATGTCTGGGATGTGAATGTGCACATGTAATACAGACACACACAGTGCACACACACACAGTGTATGTCTGGGATGTGACATGTAATACACACACACACAGTGCACACAGTGGATGTGACATGTATACAGACACAGTGCATGTGACACAGGTGTCTGGGATGTGACATGTAATACACAGTGCACACAGTACAGTGTCACAGACACACAGTGCACACAGGTATGTCTGGGATGTGACATGTAATACACACACAGTGCACACAGGTACATGACATGTGACATGTAATACACACACAGTGCACACAGGTATGTCTGGGATGTGACATGTACATACACACAACAGTGCACACAGGTGGATGTGCTGTACATGTTGGGATGTGACATACAATACACACACAGTGCACACAGGTATGTCAGACACACATGTACAACACAGTGCACTGACAGGTATGTCACATGTAATACAGACACACACAGTGCACATGGTATGTCTGGGATGTGACATGTAATACACACACACAGGCACACAGGTATGTCTGGGATGTGACACACAGTGCACACAGGTATGTTGGGATGTGACATGTAATACAGACACACAGTGCACACAGGTATGTCTGTCTGGATGTGACATGTACAGACACACAGTGCACACAGGTATGTCTGGGATGTGACATGTAATACAGACACACAGTGCACACAGGTATGTCTGGGATGTGACAGTAATACAGACACACAGTGCACACAGGTATGTCTGGATGATGCACAGATGTCACACATGTAATACACACACACAGTGCACACAGGTCTGGATGTGACATGTAATACAGACACAGTGCACACAGGTATGTCTGGGATGTGACATGTAATACACACACAGTGCACACAGGTATGTCTGGGATGTGACATGTATACACAGTGCACAATGTCTGGACATGTACCTGGGATTGACAGTAACACACAGTGCACACAGGTATGTCTGGGATCTGACATGTAATACAGACACACAGTGCACACAGGTATGTCTGTGATGTGACATGTAATACAGACACAGTGCACACAGGTCTGTCTGGGATGTGACATGTAATACAGACACAGTGCACACAGGTATGTCTGGGATGTGACATGTAATACAGACACACAGTCCACATAGGTATGTCTGGGATGTGACATGTAATACAGACACAGTGCACACAGGTATGTCTGGGATGTGACATGTAATACAGACACATAGTGCACACAGGTATGTCTGGGATGTGACATGTAATACAGACACACAGTGCACACAGGTATGTCTGGGATGTGACATGTAATACAGACACACAGTGCACACAGGTATGTCTGGGATGTGACATGTAATACACACACGTGCACACAGGTATGTCTGGGATGTGACATGTAATACACACACACAGTGCACACAGGTATGTCTGGGATGTGACATTTAATACAGACACACAGTGCACACAGGTATGTCTGGGATGTGACATGTAATACAACCACAGTGCACACAGGTATGTCTGGAATGTGACATGTAATACAGACACACAGTGCACACAGGTATGTCCGGGATGTGACATGTAATACACACACAGTGCACACAGGTATGTCTGGGATGTGACATGTAATACAGACACACAGCGCACACAGGTATGTCTGGGATTGACATGTAATACACACAGTGCACACAGGTATGTCTGGGATGTGACATGTAATACAGACACACAGTGCACACAGGTATGTCTGGGATGTGACATGTAATACAGACACACAGTGCACACAGGTATGTCTGGGATGTGACATGTAATACAGACACACAGTGCACACAGGTATGTCTGGGATGTGACATGTAATACAGACACACAGTGCACACAGGTATGTCTGGGATGTGACATGTAATACAGACACACAGTGCACACAGGTATGTCTGGGATGTGATATGTAATACCACACACAGTGCACACAGGTATGTCTGGGATGTGACATGTAATAGACACACAGTGCACACAGGTATGTCTGGGATGTGACATGTAATACAGACACACAGGGCACATAGGTATGTCCGGGATGTGACATGTAATACAGACACACAGCGCACACAGGTATGTCTGGGATGTGACATGTAATACACACACAGTGCACACAGGTATGTCTGGGATGTGACATGTAATACAGACACACAGTGCACACAGGTATGTCTGGGATGTGACATGTAATACACACACAGTGCACACAGGTATGTCTGGGATGTGACATGTAATACACACACTGCACACAGGTATGTCTGGGATGTGACATGTAATACACACACACAGTGCACACAGGTATGTCTGGGATGTGACATGTAATACAGACACAGTGCACACAGGTATGTCTGGGATATGACATGTAATACACACACACAGTGCACACAGGTATGTCTGGGATGTGACATGTAATACAGACACAGTGCACACAGGTATGTCTGGGATGTGTCTGCAATCTTCTGTGGGGCAGTGCTGTTAGTTATATTGGTGAAAAACAGGTGAAAGACTCCCTTTAAGCTATATGCACAACGCAGGGAAACAGCACTTAACAGATGCAGGGAGTTATTTTGATGCCTGATTGGAGTCAGGAAGGAATTTTCTCCCCTAAAATAAAGAAAATTGGCTTCTACCTTGTGGGAATGTAATATTAAAGGGGTTTGTTGGAGTCTTTAATATTGGTGTCTGATAGTGGAGGTTTGACTCCTGCACCCCTGCCTATTAGCTGTATGAAGAGGCTGCAACACTCTGGTGACGTCATGTTCGCTGGTCACATGGCCTAGGCGCACAGCTCAGCCCCATTCAAAATAATGGGATTAAGCTGCAATACCAAGTACCGCCACTATCCATTGGACAGCGCTGTTCTTGAAAAACTGCGAGGAAGCTGAGACGCTCACCTTTTCAAACAGCTAATAAGCAAGGGTACCGGAAATTCGACCACTACCGATCACAAACGTATGACCTATCCTGAGGAGGGGTCATCAGTATTAAACACTCGGACAACCCCTTTAAATGGCGGTCATTCAGATGAATGGTTTTCCTTGTAATACAAGGATGACTGGAGTATTTTATATTACGAGGGCATTTTATTCATTGGTGGCTCTAGTAGACCGAGAGTGACCGAAATTCCACCGCTGCTTTCATGGCACCCGATGTCACCCGGTCGGATAGCTGTATCCTGTTGTTGCTTTTTTATTTTTATATTTTTATATACAGTATATTTTACAGTTTTACGTGATTTTATTCTACCACCAGTAACCTTTATTACTCCCACTTGGGACGCCATCATGATTTGCCTTACTGGTGGAGATACTGGCGGCTTCTCGGATTTTCTCAGTCCGTTTCA
Source organism: Rhinella marina (assembly GCA_900303285.1). NCBI lineage: Eukaryota > Metazoa > Chordata > Amphibia > Anura > Bufonidae > Rhinella > Rhinella marina. The sequence goes on from ONZH01008326.1 coordinate 61,060, forward strand.
GAACCCAGAAATTGGCACATTCGCTTGTGTTTAACAGCTAGACTTTTATTACTGTTATTTTCTTTTTTTTCAATCGAAGCAAATGTTGACCGCTTCACCTTTTAAATACCGTCTTGGCCACCTTAATAGGGCAGCCTTGATCTATGTTGTCATTACACGCTCCTCCAATGAATGTTTAATGCCGTCATTAGTTTCCAGGGCGAATTTCAGTAAAGGAAACTTGGAATTGCCTTCCCCAAGAGACCTGTTAATGTTATTTTTTAACCCTCTGAAACATGGTTTAATCGCCAGGTAATTAGAATATCTTAAATATTTAATCGGAGGCGAGTGCCGTTCCTGATATGATTCTCAGAGCGCACAGTGTAATATCTCGGAGCTCACTTCACACTATAGATTAGGACAGGGACACACACAGATATCATAGGGCCCCATTACAGAACTTAGCAAGGGCCCCAAGTGATATTTTATCTTATTTTATTTTATTGTTTTTAAAGAGGTTGTCTCACTTCAGTAAGTGGCATTTATCATGTAGAGAAAGTTAATACAAGGCACTTACTAATGTATTGTGATTGTCCATATTGTATCCTCTGCTGGCTGGATTCATTTTTCCATCACATTATACACTGCTCGTTTCTATGGTTACGACCACCCTGCAATCCATCAGTGGTGGTCGTGCTTGCACACTATAGAAAAAAGCATCAGCCTCTCTGGTGTCCGAGACCATGGGAGCACACATAGGCTGGTGCTTTTTCCTATAGTGTTCAAGCACGACCACCACTGATGGATTGCAGGGTGGTCGTAACCATGGAAACAAGCAGTGTATAATGTGATGGAAAAATGAATCCAGCCAGCAAAGGAAGCAATATGGACAATCACAATACATTAGTAAGTGGCTTGTATTAACTTTCTCTATATGATAAATTCCACTTACCAAAGTGAGACAACCCATTTAAGGAAAAGTCGCACTTTTGCCCAACATGTCGAAAAAAGTGGAAAGCTGCTTTATAAATATGACGCTGTTTCTCAATGAATTTACAACAAACAGCTGGCATAATAAGAAGATAAATCTCCTCCTTACTGCTCTAAAGCCCCACAATATATATTATAAAACTGGCTGCCTGCAGCCTCCACTAGGGGGAGCTCTGTGCTTTTATACAGTTACTATTGAACGCCATAGAAGCTGTAAAATCTCTATGCATTGATCTCCCCCCAGTGGCAGCTGCAGGAAAGTGCAGACAAAGCCTTCACGGATTAGAAGTCATACTCCATTGAAATGGTCATCAGTGGTGTCTGTAGGTTCTGTAGGGCTGAGTTCACATCTGCGTCTCCCTTAAGAGCCTTCAGTGCAGTTTTGACACACAAGAAAAATAGGTCAGTGGCGTCCATCACGCACCATTTGTGTCTGCCGTGTGACAAACCAGTGATGCGTCTTGGTTTCCAGTATAAAGATACAGCGACCAAACCAGTTATTGACCTGGAAATAGTGTTTCTTGTGTATTGGTCCATATCACTGACCCTCTTATGGATGTTGTCTTCTAGTGGATGACCTCGGCCTTTCTTCTGAAGGGGAAGGGTCTGGTAATGCGGAGAAGCTCGCTGACCTCATATGCTCAAGTAGGTATATCCCGCTCCATGTACTAACACATGAACACAACTTTCTCACAGTATATAATCTCGATTGAATCTCGTTTTGAAGATAAAAAAAAATTCCAAAAATACCAAACGATGGAAAATCTCTATTGTAAATGTATCCAAATACTCATACAACTATGGTTCTGTTCACACATGCTTTCCTCTGAGATATACATCATAACTACAGTACACCTTACAGTTCCCAAACATATACATACCTTGTATGCCAAGGTAGGTATATGTTTGGAAAAGCGCAGAAGACGACACAGTTTCTTATACAATTAAAGGGGTTGTCTCACTTCAGTAAGTGGCATTTATCATGTAGAGAAAGTTAATACAAGACACTTACTAATGTATTGTGATTGTCCATATTGCTTCCTTTTCTGGCTGGATTCATTTTTCCATCACATTATACACTGCTCGTTTCCATGGTTACGACCACCCTGCAATCCATCAGCGGTGGTCGTGCTTGCACACTATAGGAAAAAGTGTCAGCCTCTGGTGGCCGGGACCATGGGAGCTCATATAGACTGGTACTTTTTCCCATAGTGTACAAGCACGACCACTACTGATGGATTGCAGGGTGGTCTGTAACCATGGAGACGAGCAGCGTATAATGTGATGGAAAAATGAATCCAGCGCTCATGGAACGGCGCAGCCTGATCACATGGGTGCCAATCAATATGAAAATCCCGGAGAACTCATTTTAAAAAAAAAAAAAAAAAGTGCATACCAGACCATTTGTTTGCATACAGGCCTAATGGATGAGTTTATCTTATGCGCCCGGAGCATTCTCCATGCACACACTGAACGCGTTCACAAAATGAAGTGTGAACAGAGGTTGGTTGACCTGAAATTGAAAAAAAGGCAACATTTTAAAAATGTTTGGGGTCTTTAAGGCCAGAATTTACAGGGTCCCACAGAGCCAGGTTTGCCTTATTAGAGATGGTGCTCTGTCCAGTACTTACTGTTAGCATCCCCCAATAGTGTACTGTCATACAGGGTACAATAGCCTAAATAACAATGCCGTACAGTGCTGTTACCATCATACACTGCAAAAATAATAAATTGTACAATGCCCACGTAGCAGTGCCACACAATCCCATAGTAAATGCCAACCTACAGTCACCAAATAACAGCTCTGTACATGACCTAGTAATGGTCATTACAGTGTTACTGGTATACAATTAAAAATTTAAGGGGTTTTCCTGTTGGCATCAACGTTCTATAAAGCAATAATTCATGACGGTCGCTGTAATTCTGTAATGTGTAGTTTATTGCACCTATCTTCCATTCTGGCCACATGACCATGGCCCATGCCTCTCTTTATTTCCTGTGATGTTATGTCCATGGGTGGGGCAGTGATAGGGGAGTGTCTATGTGACTAACTGGGTGGGAGGAGCTATAAACTAGCTGGATGTTAGGGGTGGGGCTGGAGGTGTGACAGAAAGTGCATCATGGGTTTGGTTGGATACAGGAACAGGAAGTGCTACATACAGGATGGAAACAAACCAGTGGGATTAAACGGGACAGAGGAGTCCAAGTTAAAAAAGAAAACATGGGAAAGATGTACATGAGGTAAGAAACTATATCAGCATATGTTAAATCCAGAAAAACCACTTTAAGTGTGGTTGTGAACCTTAAAGGGGTTGTCCGGCCATATATATTGATAACCTCTTGATGACCCACCCGCCAATCAGCTGTTTTGAAGAGCGCTGCTTCCTCTTCATTAGGCTGGTTTCACACAAGTGAGTTCAATGCATTGAACTTGCAGCGTGTGTCTCCGGCAGCTCCCGTCCTGACCTCCCAGCACTGACGAGTCGCATAGCATTATATTGATTTACAATGCTGTGTAACAATTAGAGTTCTGGAATGTATTGTATAACACTGACAGCATTATGTCAGTGTTTATACAGTACATTCCAGAACTCTAAGGGTTACATAGCATCATGAATCAGTATAATGCTATGCGACCCTGTCAGCGCTGGGAGGTCAGGACGGGAACTGCTGCATACTCACGCTGCAAGTTCAATGCGTTGAACTCGCTCGTGTGAAACCAGCCTTACACTGCACTTCATCTTGTAAGTGCAGTCTAATATAAGTACCCACTCCATTCAAGTGAATGGCGTGGGTACTTGTAATTACACTACGCCGCCATTCCACAGGAGACAACGCGTAGTGTGAAGATCAGGAAGCAGCGCCTCCTCGTCAAACAGCTGATCCTAAGGATCGGTCACCAATATATTTGGCTGGACAACTGCCTTAAGTGACAGGACTTCGGTCGGTGCCCCTTTCTGTAGTGACCAGTGTTCCAGTGTTGTTTTTTGCTTTCAGATGTTACCTGCACTGCAACATGATGGGCATGGTGTGTGGTAAAGTACTGGAGGGGGTGTACATCTCACCCAGAATGCTCAGATGGGTGAGGTGTAGTTTTCTGAGACACTTTGGTCAAGTTTATTAATGGGCGGAATTTTTTATGGAATGGCAGGGAGGTGTTGTCAGGGGGGCTTGCCATTCCCTCCCCACTCCAGTACAACTCTCTTAGCCCAGAGCAAACCCAGATGTAACTGCTGAGTTCATTACTGTGGGGATAAAAAGAGGCCTGAAAGGCTCATTGATTGTCAGAGCAGGAGACCTGTAACACATGTTTGCTGTGCTCATACTGATCCCGTGTTTTCACTGTGAGATAGATGATAACTGTCATCGCCGACCCCACGTCCAGATCTTGACACCGCCTTAAAGCTGACACAATCCCAGCATCTATATCACTTACTGCTGTTTCACTTTCAAGTCCAGTCACTTGAATTCATATTACACAAAATGTAGCAGAGACCTCAAAATATTTCGGTTTGTGTCAATCTGCTCGTTTTTACCTGCAGACATCAAAGCCCACTTTGAAGAGTCAAAAAAAAAGTAATATTTTTTTTTCACGTTCATCGGCACAGATTGAAATTCAGCAGCTTCGGGAGGCCACAGTGTGAAGTGCCCCCCCTCCTCGTCCTAGGTAAACACAGAATAAAGCATGCTACTAGTCTCTTGAGGATTTTAAAGGACAGAGTGAACTTTTCATTGATGTGTCGATTGTGTTCTTCAAGGGGAAACACAATCTTCATTTTTCACTGTTGGATCCCATCACCTTGTCTGGTCCTGATAAGGATGCTCCACGACGAGACCAAAGTCATCACTGTCTACTGTGCAAGAATATTCAAAAAGTGTGTAGTGGTTGCCTCATGATGCACAAAATATCCTTGTATATAATTTTGATTAAAAACATATACCGTATTTTTTGCAGTATAATATGCACCTGCCCATAAGACGCACCTAGGTTTTAGAGGAAGAAAATAAAAAAATTTTTTCATCAGACCTCCGATTAGAACCCCAATTTTAATAAGACCTCAGATTAGACCCCCCAATATTAAAGGGGTATTCCGGTTACCATAAATATAACTTATGTTTTAGACTAATTCATCATCAATAATTACCTAATATAATGTCTATTTCACATATTTACCGTTCAGTAGTTATAAAGTACTTTTCTTCCCCTGCTACCCACTGTGTTCCTCATGAGTTACCATGGCACCGACCTGTAGTTCTGAGCCTTTGTCAGGTCAGGCATGCTCAGTGTGTTGCTATCAGTTCCCTAGCTAAATGTCAGTGTGCTGCTGATTACTGAGTAGAGGGGGCGTGACCGGAATGGAATGTCAGGCAGCCAATCAGTAATCTTTAACACTCATGAACAAGCAGAAACTCACAGCAGGAAAGCTAGGCATTGTGGGGATTGTAGTTTTGTGAGGGAAGATCAGGAGCCATGATACTCTCGGTGTGTTGCAGGCTCACACAGGAGCTAGACAAATGGATTGCAAGTAGAGATGAGCGAGCATGCTCGGCAGAGCATGCTCGAGTGCCATTTTTGCGTATTTGCGTACGCATTTTAAAATTTGTACGCTATTCATACGCATATTTTAATCTATACGCAAATGCGTACGAATAGCGTACAAATTGAATAGCGTACGAATTTTAAAATGCGTACGCAAATATGCAAAAATGGCACTCGAGCATGCTCGCTCATCTCTAATTGCAAGGTAAAATGAAGCTCTGATTATATGTACAGTATTATATGGGTTCTGGTTGGGTCACAGCTTGCAGCCTTAATGCAGTTTATCAAAAATTAAGTTACGTTACCGGAATACCCCTTTAATGACCTCAGTCGAGACCCCTAATGTTAATCAGACCTCAGATTAGACCAAAAAATAAAAAAATAATGCCGCTCCTGAGATCCAGGTCACAGAACAGCATGTGGCGCTGGTACATGAAGACCAGGGAACAGGGAGTACAGAACTAGCACAGAGATAATTGTATTCACTGCTCCCCAGTCCTACTGTCCCCTACTTTTGGGGGGGAGTGCATCTTATAAGGCAGTATTTCAATGTTATGTATACAGCTCCTATGCAGCCCTATCTGTTTCCATGGTTACAGACTACAGACAAACCCTGTGTAGTCTGATCACGCAGTCGTGTTACTCCCTCCTTTTGCCAATCTTCACGAAGGGTATTTGCAGTCTGTTGCTACGGAGATACAAGTAGCTGGAAACATACTTACTGCTTGGACAGACTTTGCTTCCCACATAATCACAGGGAGAACATACAAACTCCATGTTGTCCCTGGTCATATTTGAACACAGGACCCCGACGCAGCAAGGCACCAGGTCCAGTTTATCCATAAACTTCTAGTAGGGTTAACAAAGGAACGGCACAACATACCATTGTAAGAACAGACGATCCAGAATTGCTATTTCATGTGTAATACAACCATTTAGTATAACAGGTGGCCCTTTTTAAATGTTAAAATTGTGGCTGCTTGAACCCACCACTAGAGGGAGGTATTCAGATTATTGCTTGATGCTGACACTCATTGATAAAACAAAATGCAGTAAGCGCCGCCCTCTAGTGGTGACTGCAGGCAGCATTTTTTAACTTTATAAATTTCAAACTTTTAGCACCATTTGTTTTAAACGTCTCCCAAATGTAAAACCCTATTTATCAGTTCCTATCAATATCTGATAGTGACGAGCTGCTTCTCTTTTTCTTTGCCTGTAATCAGAGGAATAAAAGCTATAATTGACAACAAGATCCACTTCTAGCATTTTGCAAATCTATCGCCCGCATTACATCGACCGTTTGCTGATGCTTCTTGAAAATGAAATCAAATGTTTGAGGCCGCGGAGATCAAAGGGAATGTGGTTGTGCATGGTGTAATAGCTCGACGGAGGAGCGGGTTGAATGTATGTCTGGAGGAGATCAGTGCTAATTTCCTTGATACATTATATCATCCCGTTGTTATCCTCTTTTTCCTAACGTTTGCCATGGGCGGCACGGGTTACAAAGCATTGATGCCCGTGTGTATATCTTGTGTTACACTGATTATTCTAATAATGGGCATGTCCTGGAGGAAGGGCGTGCACTTTTTTTATTGCCTCTTTTTATACCTTATGTATACAGCTCCGATGCAGACTTATGTGTGTCCATTGTTACAGACTACAAAGGAACCCTATTGTAGTCGGATGCTGCAGTCTCATGTTACGTCACCCTCTCAGCCTCCATGAGTAGATGGGGGAAAGTCTCACCGTACAGCGCTGTGCCTATGTAAATGTTGAGCGTGGAGGGCGCTTCCCTGACTGGCCGACCCCCATCTTATCAAAAATTAGGGATAAATCAGGAATGGCCAACCTGCGGCTCTCCAACTACAACTTCCACCTTGCCCTGCTGTAGGCTGAGAGCAGTAGGCAGTCTGGGCATGCTGGGAGTTGTAGTTTTGCAACAGCTGGGGAGCCTCAGGATGGCCATCCCTGCAAAAGACCATCAGTGTATGAAGAACAAAGCTCACCAATGGGCATTCACTTTAAAGGGATTGTCCACTCCTTTACAAGTGATTACCTATCCTCAGGACAGACCATCACTATCTGATTTTTTTTTTTTTACTTTTTCAGAGCAAATCTCTTACTCTGCCCCCATCCTGTTTCCATGTGGCTCCTTAAAAAGGGAAGTTCTACCGAAAAGACTTAAGGAAGAAAGTGAGTATCTACAAGATGCAGTCATGGAAGGCTGTAACCAGTGGTTCGGCTCGTGTGCGTTAGTCTTCTAATAGAGGTTATTTATTGTATGGAGAAGTTATGCAATTTACCAGTATGATTTCTGTATCCATTCTGCGGCGTTCAAGATCTCTGTTTGCAGTCATTGACTGTGTGGCCTTCACTCCCTGATCCTTTGATATGGTCCAGTTGGTGTACACGAGAAATCAGTTCTGCAGAATTGCAGTTTCTAAGGCCACGTCCACATTTGCGCTGTGAACTCCGGCAGTCTATGGCCTCTTTCACACTAGCGGCAGTCCGGATCCGGCAGGTGAAGGGTGCCGTCGGATCCGGACTGCCGCGGGAACATGTGTGGGGCCGGAACCGCGTTCCGGCCCCACACATGTCACACAGTACAATATACAGACATATACACACACAGACACACAAACACATACATACTTGCATACTCCAGGCAGGCTGCACGTCTTCATGCCCAGGAGGCGCGCCGCTATGACGATTCCCCACAGCGCCCTCTGCTGGGAGCTGTAGGGAATCGTCATAGCGGCGCGCCTCCTGGGCATGAAGACGTGCGGCCTGCCTGGAGTATGTAAGTATGTATGTGTATGTCTGTATGTATGTGGTTACGGATCCGTCCTGAACTCCATTGAAAGTCAATGGAGGGCGGATCCGTTTACCATTGTGGTCACACCAGACGGATCCGACCCCATTGGGGGTCATTCCGGATCCATCTTGGTGCAGATGCCTGGACCGGAGAGAAAACTGCAGCATGCTGCGGTTTGTTCTCCGGTCTGAAGACGGAACGGAATGCTTTCAGGAGCATTCCGTTGTCTTCAGTTCAGTTTTGTCCCCATTGACAATGAATGGGGACAAAACTGAAGCGTTTTTTTCCGGTATTGAGCCCCTATGACGGAACTCAATACCGGAATTTAAAAACGCTAGTGTGAAAGTAGCCTATTCCAGTGGAGGAACAGACTGACGGAGTTCATGGTTTTCGGCATAGCCGGATACCACTGTGCACCGCTGGATCCCCATTCATTTTAACCACCTGACTGTTTTGCCCGAATCCAGCTTGGGTAGTGTGAAAAGTAGCTAACTGGAGGGGGGAGGGCTGCTTTAGATGGTGATATCTCCTCAATGGTAGCACCTAGAAACATGCAACTGGTCTTGTATGAAAGCTGACAGTCCAGGCTGTCCAAGCTAAAGTCCAAGAAACGGAGGAGAAATCACTGTTAGAAATCAATTCAGGAATAATTGCAAGTAAAACCTATTTTTGCTTTCATTTACAGCTGCATTAACAGCATCCCGATTTCTATCAGTGATATCTTTCCCTGTCCTGAAATCAGGATGCTGTGAATGCAGCCGAAAATGAAAGTAAAAAAACAGGTTTCACTCACGATTATTCCTGACTTGATTTCTTTTTGATCAGAGAAAATTTTTATTAAAGAAAAATAAAGTGCAAATTTTGTACATTAATCAAGTCTGTAGTTATTATGACAAACGAGAAATTTGCTACAAACATCCAATCCGGGATTGTGATACAGACAAATGAATATATAATAGCATTTGTTTAACTTATTAGATTTCTTAACATATACAGAAATAAAAGATTCCTATTTCGTGGAGAAACAGAGGCGTTTTATATACTCTGTGTGTAAGAAAAAGTTGAGATAATCTCTGTGCTTCGCATACAGTAAGATTGGGGGTCAGAGCAAGCACGTTATCCCATTGCTCTTGAGAAATATCCCCCACATCCCTCTCCCATTTGCTTTTTATCAGTAGGGGGTCCCGAGGTGTAGATTTATCCAGTATACATTTATAAATCATTGATTTAAGTCCCTTTCGTACTACTCCCCCTTCATAAGATATTGGACAATAGGAGGTGTGACTGACATTGACAACCCCTTCTAAATTGAGTTTGAAATGCATGCCTGAGCTGTAGGAACTGATTAAAGGCTTTGTGGGGTATATTGAATTCAGATTGGAGCTGTGCAAAAAGCCTTAATGGAGCCCCCTGTTTGAATTTGTTGGAGAAACACAACACCTCTGTCTTCCCACGGCGAGAATCCTTCCAACCTAAAGAACTCCGGCAATTGCGGATTCCTCCACAGTGGAGTGAGAGAATTGTAACCCTCCATACCAATTATGTCCTTAAATTTGGACCATATTTTTAGGATTAGGGAGATTGTGTGACCACTTTCCCCTCCAGGCAATCACCCTCCCAGTTCCAGTATCGTACCAGGTATTCTCTGCCCTATAACCTGTGAGACTATTTTAGCCGCAAAACCCAAGTCCCTACTTTGGCCCCAGCCCTTGCTGAATCTGGGCAGCTATAAAATATAACCAAGGATTTGGTAATGCGAGATCCCCCTCTTCTTTACCTCTTTGTTATGTCTCTAGTCTGATTCTAGGCTGTTTCTTCTTCCATACTAAGGAGCGGAAGATATCCTGAATTTTATAAAAAAATTTGTTGTGGGATCCCCTGACTTGATTTCTAACCGTTATTTCTCCTCTGTTTCTTGGACTTGTCATTTTAGTCTTGTATGAAAGCCTGGACTATCAGCTTTCATACAAGACCAGTTGCATGTTTCTAGCTGCTACCATTCAGGAGGTAGCAGCATCTAAAGCAGCCCTCCCCTCCCCCTCCAGTTGGCTACTTTTCCCACTGCTGGAGCTCTACTGTGACAAAACAGTTAGGGGGTTAATGGGATCCGACTGCTTCCATATATGACAGCTTTCGGCCAGACAAAAAATGCTGCATTTAGTGTTTTTTGTGCAGTCGAAAGCCAGTGGGTGCTGAGAGTCGTTTGCATGTGCCATGTGTCTACTTTCCGAAAATATATGGTTATGAAGCTATATTATACATTTATTTTTTATTTCTATTACCGTATTTTATTTGTGTATGTCAAAAGTGTGCAGAATGTCCCAAAACCACTGGCAGTGAAGGGGTTACAATTATCCCACCGCTTTGTGTATGTGGCTCCTGCCCAGCCCTACGTATCTCCATGACTATAGACGGCAGACAAAGACATTTATTAAACAGAAATCTGACTAAATTAGGTGCATTTCTGGCGCAGATTGCGGTGCAGAGCTGATCCATGGGGCGAGTCTGGTATTGTAGCTCAGTCCTAGTCACTTGCATTGGGACTGAGCTGCAGTACCGGTCACAGGCCACAAACAAGAGGGGCGCTGTTTTAGTATAAAGTGTGTACAGTACCGGCCGTCCACTTTAATAAGCCTTTTAAACAGGAGACGTCCTCAGGGGGTTTTGATGAGCGTCATGAAGCCGGCAAACGCTTTATTGTATTATCACGATTTCCATAAGGAAACCAGAATACATTCTAAGCCGTCATTTCCAGCGCGGATGAAATAGCAGGTGTAGGTCTTTGTAATATCCCAGCGTTACGAGGCAGACTGTTTTATAGAAATACATTTTTTATTTTCTAATTACAGATGTACCTCTGGAGAGCCTTACAGTTTATCAGACGGCCCAGCATCCCGATATACGATCCTCTCTGACAGATTATTTCACCAAGGTATTCATGTTAACTGCGCAGCATTACACGTCCTAATAAATGTTCTAGTTTTACTTCCCCGTAAAAGGAAAAAAAAAACAACAAAAAAAAACCTGCTGCTGTGTTTTGTAATCCTTTGAATTTGCAGATCAATTTTGTCAGCGCTTGTTGGGTAGCTCGTGGTTTATCTTTTTTAATGACTCGGGGAATAGTTGCTGAATTCTATTAAATTTTGTCGGTCCATAACGATTGCTTTGAGGCGCATAATCTAAACACTCGCTTTATTATTTCCAGTTCCCTTAAAGGGGTTCTCTCACTTCAGTAAGTGGCATTTATCATGTAGAGAAAGTTAATACAAGGCACTTACTAATGTATTGTGATTGTCCATATTGCTTCCTTTGCTGGCTGGATTCATTTTTCCATCACATTATACACTGCTCATATCTGAGGGTTATGGCCGCTGCTGCAGCGCAGATACCAGGTGGCCGGGATGAGAGATGTTGTGCGTGCATATCTATTTGAGCTCCCACGGTCCCGTCCACCGGAGAGGTCGGTGCTCTTTCCTATTGTGTTCAAGCCTGGTGACTGGACCGTGGCAGCGTACATAGGCACACATGTGCAGCAGCTCCCGACCACCTTGTCTGCACCGTAACGGTGGACGTAACATTTGGAAATGATCAGTGTATAATGTGATGGAAAAATGAATCCAGCCAGCAAAGGAAGCAATATGGACAATCACAATACATTAGTAAGTGCCTTGTATTAACTTTCTCTACATGATAAATGCCACTTACTGAAGTGAGAGACAATCCCTTTAAGGGAACTGGAAATAATAAAGCTCTACATGATAAATGCTGAAGTGAGAGAACTCCTTTAACCCCCTAACTGTTTTGCCAGAGTGGAGCTCCAGCAGTGGGAAAAGTAGCTACCTGGAGGGGGGAGGGCTTCTTTAGATGCTGCTACCTCCTGAATGGTAGCAGCTAGAAACATGCAACTGGTCTTCTTTGAAAGCAGACATTCAAAGCTTTCAGACAATACCAGAATGACAGCAGTGTTCAGGACAGAGAACGATATCGCTGAAATCAGGATGCTGTGAATGCAGCTGATTATTCCCGGCTTGATTTCTAACAGTGATGTCTCCTCTGTTTCTTGGACTTGTCATTTTGGTCTCGTATTAAAGCCTGGACTGTCAGCTTTCAGACAAGACCAGTTGCATGTTTCTAGCTACTACCATTGAGGAGATATCACCATCTAAAACAGCCCTCCCTCCTCCAGTTATCTACTTTTCACGCTGCCGGAGCTGGACTCGGGCAGAACAGTTACATGTTAAAGGGGTTTTCCAGGCTAAAGGTATTGGTAACTTTCCAAGCTAGGTCATCAATACTAGATGTATGGAGGTCCAATACCAGACACCCCCACCGATCAGCTGTTTACCTGCTGCTGCTGCGATGTCGGGACCACCGCTGAGAAAGGAGATTGAAGAACAGCTCCATTCAGCGGCCGGTTCACTTAAATGACGTCACCAGAACCCCAGCTGAAATCCAGCAGTGGCCCAGTACTTAGCACTGTTGTCTTGCAGTGCTGGCGTCCAGGGTTGTAATTCAAGCGAGGGCAACATCTGCATGGAGTTTCTATGTTCTTCTCGTGTTTGCATGGGTTTCATCCGACACTTGAAGAAGGTAAATCGGTTTCCGATAAATTTGACGCAAATGGGTGTTGGGGATGAACGCCAATATGGCAGTCACTGACTCTTCTGCTCCACAACCATCTCTGCCCTTGGAGAGTGCGGAAAAGTGCAGTGCAAATTTTTGTTGCCGGTGTCCTTCCTCCCTCCATGCGCAAGGAGCCGGGGGGTACATGTACCGTGCAGGGTAAACTCCAAGCCATGCCATACATCCACGTGACCGCTGCAGCCAGTCTCTAGCCTCATCGCTCATGTGCAGTAATTGCAAGCATCACCGCTGTGACCTGTGACTGCCTGCAGTGGTCGTGTAGATGTGCAGCTTGTCATCGTTCCAGGGAAATAGATAAGGTCCTACAGGGACCTCCAGAGCATCGGTGCTGGAACAACGGGGTATTTATCCAGTGAGTAATTGCTGTTTTCTATATTTTATAACATTTCCTGAAGTTAGTGTCTTTTCTGTAACTCTCGGCTAATAAACCTCTTACAATCCGATATGTGGGGTTATCCCAACAGCACACATATTATCCAGGTATAACTAATGAAATGCCCATTAATACCAAAGGGGTATTCCCATGGGGGATATTTATGGCATATCTATAAGGTATGCCATAAATGTCTGATGGGTACGGGACATGCTCATATGTCCAGAACAGGGCCCCGATGGGAAACAAGCTACATGTGCGCAGCCACTCTCCATTCACCTCTATGGGACTTTCAGAAATAGCCCCGCGCACTCACTTAGCAGCTTTTTAAAGTCCCATATCGGTGACTGAGAGGACGCCGCGCATGTGTCCACTACGGAGCTCCATTCTGGAGTTAGGAGTGGAACCTGTACCTATCAGACATTTATCATATTGATATGCCATAAAGGTCCCAGATGGTTGTCAGAATATACTGTGCAATCGGTTGTAAGCTATCACGTGCCACCACCATAACAACCCAACATCTGATGGGATTGCACATGGTTAGTGCTGGCCACAGGCTAAGCTGGGTCCCTACTGCTCTCCAGTTTCAGGTCCTGGCTCAACACACTAGAAATGGCCAGCTCAGCCAGTCATTGGCTGTGGCTGGTCACTGCTGAGGTCAGAGGTGGACTAAGCAGGGCTCTCCAGGCATTTCCAGTGTAGAGACAGGGAAAATAAGTGAAGAGCAACCAGGGGCGGACTGGGAACTTAAAGTGGGCCTGGAAAAAATACTAAAAGTGGCCCCGTTTTGTAGTTGGGTCCAAATTGATGGAAGGCAGGGCCAGCAATACCGGATTGTGGCACATTATACCACCCCAACAGAGCCAAATACCACAGTGCAGCACAAAATACATCCCCAAAAACTTCCACTGGCCGGCCCCCTGGGTTCAGGCGGAGGAGGGTTCAGGCGGCCCCCCTGGGCATCGGCCCACCGGGAAATTTCCCTGTAAGGTCTATGGCCAATCCTCCCCTGAGAGCAATAGACCAGCGCCGGAATGGCACCAGCAAGGGACCGGTGAGAGAGAGTGTGGCTTTAGTTTAAACCAATGTGGTCTTTTTTGTTTTCATCTCCCTGGGGCAGGGGGGAATGGCCATAGACCTTACAGGGAAATTTCCCGGTGGGCCGATGCCCAGGGCGGCCGCCTGAACCCTCCTCCGCCTGAACCCAGGGGGCCGGCCAGTGGAAGTCTTTGGGGATGTATTTTGTGCTGCTGGCAGTATTTTGGCTCTGTTGGGGTGGTATAATGTGCCACAATATGCTACTGCTGACCCTGCCTTCTATCATTTTGGACTCAACTACAAAACGGGGCCACTTTTATTATTTTTTCCAGGGCCACTTTAAGCTCCCAGTCTGCCCCTGCCCTGGGGTATACAAAACCCCGCTCCAAATGTTGTAATTTTGAGGTGACAATCCACTGCAACCAGTTGGTATCACTTCAGAGGACAGGAAGTCAATGGGCACCTATTGATATCAAGTGGCGACATAATTTCTGGACCTGCCCGCTGTGTATAGCCATGCTTTTTACAGACTTCTCACTAATCAAGGATTCTAGGCGAAGATTCATAAGTTTCTCTCATTAAATTTACTCTTCTTTAGGAAGGTGTCCCAGGAAGCATCGTGTTTTTCAGTCCATCGGGAGTGAAGTTTTGCCTCAGAATTATCCAGGAGATATCGAACGATAGAATAAAGGAAATTAAGGTAACCCAATGGGAAAAGAAAATATTCATAAAGTGCTATACGAGTATAGAGACAGAGGTTACAATATTGCCTGTAAATGCTCCTGTGCACTTTTAATTCAATTTTATTTTTATACATGCGAGGACTGGTTCTTTTTTGTGGTGCTGGCTGTGCAGTAGACTATTGTCATGTGAAAGTGTCCACCCCAGTAAAACATATTGGATCTGCGTGTCTAGGATGCTGCTGTCTTACCCCTGCAAATAGTGTGCTTTCCTCCCTATCTACCAGAGCTGTGGAGTCGGTAAGCCAAAGCCCAGACTCCAACTCCCAATCCGACTCCCTCATACATGGCGCGTGTTTAAGTGATAACTTTAAACAAACTTTGCATAAATCAATAGTACAGATGTGTCATGACAAAAACGTTGGTAATATATGTTTTACTAGATGTCTTTACTCTGCACTTTCAGTATCAGGCTTCTCTGGGTACAGATCACTAAGGGCCTGATGTATGAAAACTGTCTAGGTCTAAGACTTTCTTTGTTGCCCATAGCAACCAATCAGAGCTCCCCTTTCATTTCTCCAAAGCACTATATGAAATGAAAGGGGAGCTCTAATTGGTTTCTATGGACAACAAAGAAACTTCTACACCTAGACAGTTTTCATACATAAGGGCCTAGGTGTTTTAAATCAGAGGAAAAGCATACTGAAACATAAAGCAGAGAGAACATGCACTGGACAAGTGATTTATGCACAGTTTTTTGAAAGTTTAGATATACTAAGAAGTACTTGCCTTAAAGGGGTTTTCTTAGCACATTGATTCACTGGCTGACAGGCAGCTCGCACTTACTATGTCTCCTCAGGCCGTGGGGGATCTCCAGCAGTTATTAGCATATATTAACTTACTCTGACAGAGCAGGAGGTTGTGATCTCTAACACAATTAAAGGTAAAGCCATCCTTCTCAGTCCTCAACAAATTTTGCTTACTGAGGTAATTCCTGCTCTCAACCAATCAGATAAGCCTTTCTGGTCTGCAGGTTACCATAGAAACCTGTGTACAGTGAGAGACCTGCTGAACTGTCTATAGTTCATGACTAAAGTAAAATCTACTGACCACTGTATTTAGAAAATGTCTTCTTTTAACTGTCCCTTTATGTTGAAAGCTAATCTTTGTAACTAGTGAGAAGACTCCTTTAATCCTGTTTTCTCCAGCAGATCTGAGATGAGTGCAGCCATTCCTTCCCAGTGACTTTTTCCTCTGATCTGTAGCAGAGGAGTTTCACTTCTGAGCATCTACATGAAGGGCAGCACACAGTCATCTCAACTGAAAGCCTAGATCCTTAGTTCAGGAATAGAACAGACATTTCTAGGACATTTCATCATGTTCCCAAATTCTTATGAAAATATATTCAGCACATACTGCATTGAACTAAATGTACCAATTTATTATATATTTTAGGAGTCTGAGTCGGTCAATTTTATACCGATTCCGACTCCACCAAAATGGTCACCGACTCCACGACTCTGACTCCACAGCCCTGCTATCTACGGCCTGTATGAGTTGCCCTCATTGGATGCCCCCTCTCCTTACTCTGATCTGCCGTGAACAATCTCCTCCCTTTCCCTGCTGCGAGAAGGGAGGGGGAGAGCGGGGAGAGCAGAGAGAGCTGTCAGAAACAGGAGCAGCACTCTGATGAATTTATGTTAGAGTCAGCAGCACTGAAAGCTAGGTGAGGGACTTGCACACACCCTGCAGAAGCAAAATGGTAGGAAATCAGTGCAAAGGTGTCCAACGCCTTTAAAGGAAATCTGTCACCAGGATAATCGCTATTGAAGTAAAGCCATGGCCTAATAGCACTTAGTACCTTATTTCCAGATGTGTCTTTGTTTCAGCAATAGATGTTTTGTATCTTCTGAAAATCCAGTTTATTTGGTATGCAAATGAGCCAGTAAGGTGCCCAGAGGGGCGTCACTCTTGCAGGAAGGAGACCAGCCACGCCTCCTGCTCGTGCCCAAGCTCGTTCTCATGCAGGGAAGAGGGGGGCAGAGTTATGGCTTGAATGTGATGTAGGAGGGGTGCCTGGGCTCCTTCCTGCAAGAGTGACGCCCCTCTGGGCACCTTACTGGCTCATTTGCATACCAAATAAACTGGATTTTCAGAAGATAGAAAACATCTATTGCTGAAACAAAGGCACATCTGGAAGTAAGGTACTAAGTGCTATTAGGCTATGGCTTTACTTCAATATCTTGGTGACAGATTCCCTTTAAACCCGACATTACGCTTTGTTAGCCCACATGTACTATCCACAATACTCTATTGCTTTAGCAGTCACCCTGTGTTCCTGAGCCTGCAATGAAGTGACCGTCTCCCCGCCATCTGCCAGAACTGGAGCCCAGGGAACCCTTGTAATGGGGTCGGTAGGGATCCTTGCAATCTATAGGCTGTATAGTTTGATAAGAAAACCTCTTTAGCCACGTTCCTGTATCTTTCTTCTGTTCCAGTTTGCTTCAATTGGTCCAACTACTTCTGAGGCAATGGTGGCAGAAGGACTCACTGTTAGCTGCACGGCGCAAAAACCCACGCCCCAGGACCTGGCGGAAGGACTACAGAGAATTCACAGGCAATAAAAATGCATTCAGGACGGTCTGATAATGATGAATTTTGTGATTTGTTTTTTTTCTCTCCCATATAATATCCCCAAAATCTGTGTAAAATACGTCATATCGTGTTATAGGATTTCTCCACTTACACCCCATTGATATATTATGTGACAACCGGTAGTGGACATAGGACATCAGGAAAGACATAAGGAAGACTCTAGGAATGTTGAGGCTTCACAAAAAGTACATTGCACCCACTGAATGACCCTCTCTGACCCCCTAACTTATAAGTGGTGTAGAAATGCTGATGTAAAGTACTTAAAATTAAAAAAAGAATTAAATAAAAGATCTTTATTTTCCAAGTGAGACTTTTTTTTAGCTTCTTTCTTAAGATTGTCTAACCTTCCACCATTCTTAAACCTGTTACTGCTGGAACATTTGCCCTAAAAACAATCATACAACTTAAAGGGGTTGTCCGAGTTATGACAAAAAATATATAGCACTGTAAATCTGATGGGCAGCAATATATAACTAAGTTAAGCAAGTTTTAGGCAAAAAAAATCCACATTTCCTAATTTCCCTGGTTCTCTTCTGGTCTTTGTTTACATGCAATAACAACAATCTCAGCCCCTCCCCCTTCTCCCCCCCTCTCTGCAAAGGGAATGAATACAAGTGCTGAGTGACATGTCTGCCTGCTGGAATACTCAGCAGCATGTTGCATGTGCAGGACTACAAGTCCCAGCTGTACAATGACACTGCTGATACATACAGGAATTTCTCCCTACCTGTTCTTGTACAATACAATTCCTCTATAGCTCCTTGCCCAGCATTTGTCTCCTCTCACTGCTGCAGCTACTGTTTGTTGTAAAGCCTTGAGCCCTCAGTGTGTTCTGGCTGAAGGGGTTAATGTTTTATCTGAAGGAATCCAGGGAGAGAGCAGATAGCAGGAGCCCGGCAAAGAAAGGGGGCGTGGCCAGTGACGTCTCGTGTACAGACTGTTATCTGAACTCTGAGGTTTGTGAACGAAACATCACAGAGCAGAGAGATAAGGTGACATCACAGGTCATGTGACCCTCCGTCAACTCTGAGAAACCAGCAGCTTTAGAAACACAAAGTATATGGGAAAGTTGTTATACCTGACAAGTTAGAAACATATAAAGAACAAAAAAATAACTCGGACAACCCCTTTAAGACGTATAAACCAAAGCCAATCTCAAATATGTGTATATTCCCAAAAATAAAGAGGAGTAAATTAACACAAAATATAAAACTTGCGCTGTGGGACCAGGCCGAAAATCTACATCAAAAGCCATGAATTATTCTGTGTATTTTACGTGTGGATTTTGTTGCAGTTTTGGCCAGGGATATCATCCACAGCAGTGCAATGGATGAGAGCCAAGTCCAAAATCGACGTCTAGGACAAGCTGCAGATTTGAAACTCCAGAGCGTGCTTAGGCTATGCTAAATTTATTTTTATATTTTTTGCATGCAGTTTGTAAATGGGGTTGGTTAAATCCCTGTTCACTTGTGTCGTACGTTACTTTGCTGCAGAATTTGATTGTGCATTCCACAACTGAAATTCCTCTGTGAAAGCTCAGCAGAAGCCTGATCCAGCGCCAAAATTCTGCCGGCAACCGGGTGAGGTGTGCCTCCCATAAGCGCTACAGTTCATGCAGCCTTGACCACACTTGGGCTACTTTCACACCTGCGGTAGACTTTTCCGGGCCGGATGTTCTGGCGGGGGAACAGCCTGCAGGATCCGTGCTGCTGCTAGTCCACAGTGTTGCCGGAAGTCCGCTCCGGCCCTATTCACTATAATGAGGGCACGGCAAACATGCTGAGAGGCGGCTGGACAAAAACTACAACATGCTGCGGGTTTTGTCCGGTTGCCTCTCGGTTTATTTGGCGGCAGCACGGTGGACTAGCGGTAGCACGGAACAGCCTGCCGGAAAAGACTACCGCAAGGGTCAAAGTAGCCTAAGAAGGCACATGTCTTGCCGCGAGCAGGTCCTTAAGTGAGCAACCACGACAGAAACTGCCATGTGAACACGCTGAGTACTTATATACCTACTGTATATGCTGCATACATTGAGATTGATTGACTAGATCCTTCTATGATATCCTAAGGCCATGCTTTAATGGTGGATATGAAAGTAATATCTGGCGCCCTTTCCTTTACCATTGAAGGTAAGCTGATGCGTGCCAACCTGACTGTGGCCAGTAGGAAACTTTTTGGGTCTCCTTCAGGTGAATGGAGCTCTATGCATACATTTTGATGTGTATACCAGTGGCATATGTGTCAGATGTACAGCTTAGACAAAGACAGCGTAGCTTCAGACCCTCTAGACCTGCACCAGATTTATCCCAGAGGCTCAGGCTGGGTGATAAATGTGGCGCAGGGATGGACAATTTTATCTAACCCTGTACTCTTACTTTGAGAGAGAATTTTATGCCAGGGCAAAGCGGCGCACCGCAGGCCACGTCCTCTTTCCAGCTCCGTCCCTTTCCTCTAAACCCTGCCCCTTTCCTGTGCAAATTTGTGCCACTCGAGACAGATTCTAGGCGCAGACACATTCGTAAATGTGGGCCAGTGTGCAGTGGGGAGTTAATGGCATGTAATGAAGAAGTCTCCTCGCCGCCAATATCTCCTTTTCTATGAATGAATGAATATCAACGTATCACTCTATATTTTTTGGGCTGCTTAGTGTGTGTGCAGGTGGATGCTGCAGTCTATTTGCTGTTGCTTGATTGATTGAAAAAGCCTCGTACAAACCTGTGCAAACTGAGCAACAGGAAACCGCTCAATTCTCCTTCATCCAGCAAAGTGTGCCAGGCAAACGCCTTGCAGGAGGTGACTTTCTGTGTAATTTACACATCCCTGCAAGCACTGCTGTCTACCCCCAGATAACTGAATAGCCTTAGTGATCACCTAACACAGAGCAATTCAACTGGGTTCACCCCTAAGAAGCCAACCCGCTAGTGTATTTAAAAAAAGCTATATATATATAATGTCTCGTAGTTCCCCCTTTAAAATGGATGTCTACATTAGACAATACACACCCATCTGCCCTCCAGTCTAGAATGCTGTTACAAATAGCTGCTCCCTTTCGTCCATAATTTACATTGGCGTCATGTAATGATTAATTTCCACAACAGCATTGCTGCTACCCTAGAGGTCTAAGCAAACTTGTTCCATGCTTGACCCAGGGTTAGGAATTCCAGGAAGCCCACTGTGATACCATCATCCAAAGTCCCACATACTGTATGTCTGGTCAGTGCCTTGCCTTGGTTAGATCTAGGCATTTTGGTACCTCCTGTCCTTCCATTCCTAACCCCTCTTGTATATATTGGACAGTATTTGCATGCTGGCCTACTTGACTTTTATTGCTGACTTTGAGCCATATTTAAGGTTATTTTGCCTTTTTCAGTCCTGTGACTGAGCCATTACTGACTTACCACCAGGAGCGGACTGGGAATTTAAAGTGGCCCTGGAAAAAATACCAAAAGTGGCCCCATTTTTTAGTTGGGTCCAAATTAATGGAAGGTAGGGCCAGCAATACCATATTTTGGTACATTATATCACCTCAAATACCACAGTCCATCATAAAATACTGCCAGCAGCACAAAATACGTCCCCAAAACTTCCACTAGCTGTCTGTGAGGAGGGTTCAAGTGGCCCCCTGGGCATCGGCCCACCGGGAAATTTCCCTGTAAGGTCTATGGCCAATCCGCCCCTGCCTACCACACTTTGCACATTGGCCTTCAAGTTCCTGCGAGTGCTTCATCTGCTGTCTGTCAACATTTTGGCCTATGGCTCATCTTCTTCCAACTTTAGCCCTTGTCCTTTCTCATCCATGATAACTGATGGTGGGATCTTGCTCTGAGCCTCTAGACCATAGGTTCTCAACTCCAGTCCTCAGGACCCACCTGCCGGTCATGTTTTCAGGATTTCCTTAGCACTGGGCAGCTGATATAATTAGCGTCCATCCATCAGGACTTACAACAGGTATTCATTCTTTGGGATATTCCCAAATCCTGATTGGCAGGTGGGTCCTGAGGACTGGAGTTGAGAAGTAGAGGACCACCCCCATATCATGACGTTATTGAATATCACTCCATCTATAAGGCGCCTCTCCACCCTACACACCATAGAGAAGGCCATTTTAAGGACACAACCACAGAATTGTCCATTTGCTAATTGTCCGTAGAATTACTAATCCATTTATGTGTTTCAGCAGTGGATGTGGAACTACTGTTAAATAAAATCTTTGGCTTGGGGCTAAACGATAGGGCATTATTCTGGTGCTCCCATGGCACCCTATATAGAGATCTGGACTTCACTGCAGGGAAGCCACCAGACTAGTCTCTGTGTGGTTCACCTGGACCACTGGGGTCATAGACACCTCTGCAGGGCTAGTAGTCCGGGACAGTCCAAAGTTAGGCCTGACGGAGTACATGCAACACAGTAACAGGTCCAAGGTCAAGGCAAGCAGAGTAGAATCAATACAGGTAACAGGTAAGAGTCAGGTCAGACACCAAAGAGTCAAATAAGGGTAAACGGGCAGAGGTCGGTGCAAGGGCAGACAACAAGGTACAGCACACCTAGCAGGAACTTGGTAAGCTAAGCGACCTATTGCTCAGGTGCCCCCTCACTTGGCTGGTGAAGATTTGGAGGGAGCACGCGTACTTTACGGGTGCAGGAGGAGAGACCTAGCCGGTAAGGAGGCTGCAAAGGGGAACAGAGCATTCACGGTGACAGGGACCACCCGGGGAAGGAAGGGCAGCTGGAGGCGGGTCTGGCCCGCAGGGTAAGTGCAAGAGAACAGCAGCGATTATCAGCCCCCGCTGTAACATTATGCTCTTTCATTTGCAATTATGTTGTATAATAACTCTCCGGAGAGAACATTATTACTGACACCAATTTTTCCCATACAAATAAAACCCTCTCGTACACAATTAATGATCTCTCCAGTTTATTTTCTTATGAAATCTCCTTCGCCAGCCCAACCTTACTGTACTTATTTTCAGGCATTTTAGAAGAAAAATGGATTTGCTTGCGATTATCTCAAAGAGGATAATGAATGGTAATTTTTAGCATTAGTCTTTTGTCCCGATCTGAGATTATTATTAATACCATTTCAGTTCTGCAGAAATCCCTTGTATAATATGTAATTTCTCTTACTCCTCTTTACTTCCCCTTTCCAAATGAAATTTTCCCTCCCTTTAGATGAACTTGTGCACTGAATTACAGAGCATTTCCCCTAAATAGAAAAATAGTAGAAGTTTTGCTAAAAGTTCTATGGGTACCTGCTGACAATATGGCCGACTATACAGGGCAGGTGACACTGCTAAAGACCACTAGCTCCCAGCAAGATATGGGTGGTGAGGGGGAATTCAATTGCAAACATATAAGGCGCTAGTCACAGGGTTACATGGTCATGCCCATACATTAGATCAGAACACCCCACAAGGTACTATAGTAGCGAACAATGGCCAGCATGGTTCTTTAAATGATTTGATATTTTCCTTTCTGTTACATAAATTGCTCCAGTTGTGAGATATTCACTTTAGTTTGTTATAATATGGATCAACTTGCAGGATAAAAGGCCGAACTGGATGGACAGATGTCTTTTTTCGGCCTTATAAACTATGTTACTATAATGGCGCCCCCTGGTGTTTAATCTCTGTACTAATGTGCATTTACATCTCCAGACCTGGATGAGCATGGTCGCACATGCTCAGTTCCATCCTTTAACTCCCACCAGCCATATCTGCTGTTAGAAGCAGTGACATTTATGCCCCTTTCACACGAGCGGGAGACTCGCATGTCTCCCGCAACGCATCTACAGGGCTGGACTCGGCACTGACAGGGATCGCATATAATGCTCTGCGATCCCTGTCCGTGCCAAGTCCAGCCCTGTAGATGCGTTGCGGGAGACATGCGAGTCTCCCGCTCGTGTGAAAGGGGCATTACAGAGAGAGTGCTGCAGAAAAAAGGACATGCCCCCTCCCTCCTCAGCTATCTTTCCCAATCCTCAATGCATATGCAATGATTGCCAATAACCTGGTGGCCCATGTACATGGCTAGTAGCAGATACAAAGCCAAACAACCAAATGGGGGGGGGGGGGGCTACAATTGGTATCAATTTTCTGGGCCCCTGGTGACACAGGTAATTTTTTTTTAGCTACACAATGCATTTAAAAAGTCTTCAGATTCTTTCACTTTTTCACATATTTTATGTTGTGAAAAAAACAAAAACTTTTTCCCATCATTCTGCACTCGATATCCAATAATGAGAAAAATAATGAATGAAATCTTTGCTAATTTAATGGAAAAAAAAGAAAAACTAGGCATAAGTATTGGTTGTTCAAAACTTCTTCCATTTTAGAATCATTGTGGCCTCTTGGGAACTGTCAGTGTAGAAGAATTTTTTTGTCCTGTTCTCCAGATCTGTGCCTCCACACAATCTTGTCTCTGAGCTCTACAGGCAGTTCTTTCCTCCTCATGGCTTGGTCTTTGCTCTGATATGTATTGTCAGCTGTGAGATCTTATATAGACAGGGCTGTGTCTTTCCAAATTATGTCCAATCAACTAAATTTACCACAGGTGACTCCAATCAAGGTGTAGAAACCTCTCAAAGATGATCAAGAGAAATGGGAGGCCTCAGAGCACAATGTCAAGTGTCACAGCAAAGGGTCTGAATACTTATCTCCATTTGAAATTTTAGTTTTTCCTTTTTAATACATTTGGAAAAAAATCTAAACTTTTGGTTTTACTTCCTCATTATGGGGTATTGAGCGGAGATTGATGGGAAAACTTTTTTCGGCCTTGTATGCTTGGCATCAAATGTAAATGTTCCTATGGCTGGCATTTGCTGATACCCCCAACAGCAGTGATAATTTTTTTAGGCAGGAATGCTTAGATCTATTATACAGTATTAGAGTCAATGTTTTTGTATATTTATACTGCGCGGTTGTCATTTTGATGTATTATGTCCAAGAGATTGTCACTAGAGATGAGCGAACGTGCTCGTAACGAGCACTGTACCGCTCGGCTCCCCTGCGCTCGCATGGGCGCAGGCAGCCGCTTCCGTCCTCACCCGACGGAAGTGGCTGCCTGCGCCCATGCGAGCGCAGGGGAGCCGAGCGGTACAGTGCTCGTTACGAGCATGTTCGCTCATCTCTAATTGTCACCATTCTCATCGTCCTCTCAGACACCTTCCATGGCCAATTTCATTGAAAGCCAATTAGCCTAATATTTCCAAAGCGACTGAAACACCTAGAAGGAACCATGCAGAGACGTGACCTCTGTCCAAACCAAAAGTCAAATAATTGTACAGAGGACACAAGTTGACATCAAACTGATACTCATGTACGTTTGTCCTGGCCTGACACATCTTAGGCACACTTTGAGGACCGAGCGTTGACCAAATAGTGTCGAAAGAGCCTCGTTGTTGGGTGTGAAAAACACAAGCCGATAGTCAGCAGTCTATAAAAGGAACCAGAAGTGAGATTATCTGGAGCAATATCTCTTGACAGTCCTTGGTTGAAGGCTCAACCTTTGAATGAACTGGACATGAAGGCTGACGGCCTCGTAATACTGATCCTCCATTGTTCAATGCTGTCCAGATTCAGCAACTCCGAAAGGCTTTTCCATAGGAGGGATCAATCAGATATGGAGCCATCTAATCTGCAGCAAGCCGAGCTGGTCACAGACTTCGCCTCAGCACAGGTCAGTTGCATTATTATATCAAAGACGTGAGCTATAGTGGCTTCAACCTGTGGTTCTCCAGCTGTTGCGAAACTACTACTCCTATCATGCCTTGACCGCCTGCAGCTGGAGATCACTGATGAGAGCACTGATCAATTTAATATAACTATAGATTTGATGAAATGTATGTCAGAGACTAATGGGATTTAAAGGGATTTTGCGGGATTTTACTATTGAGGACCTATCCTCAGGATAGGTCATCAGTATCTGATCGTTGGGGTCCGACACCCGGGACCCCCGCCAATCAGCTGTTTGAGAAGGCACCAGCACTCCTGTGAGCGCAACGGCCTTCTCTTAGCTTTTCCTAGGCCAGTGACGTCACGTTCATCGGTCACGTGGCCTAGGAGCAGCTCAGCCCCTTTCAAGTGAATGTAGCTGAGCGCGATACCAAGCACAACCACTATACAATGAACAGCGCTGTGCTTGGTGAGCGGGGAGAAGGTAGCGGCGCTCACAGGAGCGCCGGTGTCTTCTCAAACAGCTAATGGGCGGGAGTCCCGGGTGCCGGACCCCCACCGATCAGATACTGATGACCTATCCTGGGGATAGGTCATCAGTGGTAAAATCCTGGAAAACCCCTTTAATAAAATGTGTATTTTTTACTTCTTCAACTTTTTGAATTATGTCAATTTTCCATCATCCTCAGTGCTTTTCTGTTTCTTTTTTTTATGCCTTTTAGCAATATTTGTCAAAATATGGCTGGACAGAGCCCGTCAGGTGGGAAGACACAGTCACTAAAGATAATGGACACCAGCAAAACATCGATCTAATGCAGGAGGCGACAGCCAACCTGGAGAAAGGGTCACCAGAGCCAACAAAAAGTTCTCATTTCGTAGATGCACTGAAAAAATTTCAGAAGCTGAATAACTTACCAGTAACTGGAAGGCTGGATGATGCCACCATTAATGCCATGAATAAGCCAAGATGCGGGGTGCCTGATAACCAGGCATTGAAAACCATCCAGGAGAAGCCAACTTTGGTTGAAGCTACGAGAAAAATCAACTCAACGAAGAACATCACAAACCAGGGTGACGGGGCTCCAAAGAAACGTTCCAAGAGGTTCCTGGACCAGTTAATGTTCTCAGACAAGTATAGGAAAGAACAAGTAGCGTCTCAGAATGCTGGAGGCAAAGTTTTCAGCAAGAAGGTTCTGAAATGGCGCATGATTGGGGAAGGATACAGCAACCAGCTTTCTATAAGTGAGCAGAGATACGTCTTTAGGCTAGCCTTCCGCATGTGGAGCGAGGTCATGCCCTTGGACTTTGAAGAAGACAGTACCTCACCTTTGTCACAAATCGATATCAAGCTGGGCTTTGGACGAGGTAGGTGCCCATTCTTGATAAATTCTTTACCTTCTAGTATAATTGTTGTTTTATTCACTGCATGCAGCCTGCTCTCAATCCCTTCTTAGAGGGTGGTCTTGAATTAACGTTATGGTGCCATCTGCGACATGATTTTGGCTCTGTAAACCATTGTATGTCACTGTTTGTGTGTACCACTGCCATATAGTCACTGTAAGGCTGGGTTCACATCTGCGCTGTCTGTTCTGGCGCAGGAACAGACTGCCGAAGTTCACAGTTTCCGGCATAGCCGGATACCACTGCGCACCGCCGAATCTCCATTCACTGTAAAGGGATCCGTGGTAATCCGGCCACTTTCCGGCATACATGCGAGCTTACGGCCCGGACAAAAAAACGATCTCATTAGAGTCTATGGGGTCTGGCGGTGAACGGCAGTGTCTGGAAATGCCGGATTAGGTTACCAGTGATGTGAAAGTATACTAAAGGGCTCTGATATGGCTTCCCAACTCTTCCTGGTTGGAAAGGAACCAGTCAAGCATTGTCCAGGATGGATACAGTGACCGGATTACAGTGCCGGGGGTTCATAACGCCTAAGAGGGTTTTAATTGGGTACTATATGTGACTATATGACAGCTGTAAGGGTCTTTTCAGTGAGCATTATATGGCACTGCCATTATTATTATACTGTACTAGCTGAAGGACCCAGCTTCGCCCGGGTATATTTAATTTATTTCATTTAATTTTTGTGTGCGTGTCATTCAAAGACATCAAGAGTGACCTCTACAGTAACCGCCCCTTTAACAGTGACCTCCACAGCAGCCCGCCCCTTAACAGTAACATCCACGGCGCCCTCCCCTTTAACTGTGACCTCCACAGCAGCTAGGGTGGCCACTGTCTTCACCCCAGAAAGCCAGACCTCACCGGCCATGCCGCCAAATGTGATGCAGCACCCCCAGTTCCCTTGAAGCCACACCACTATACATGAGGCCACGCCCCCTGGATCCGTGAAGACACGGAGGAGAAGCTGTCTGAGTGTGAGCTACTGAAAGGGTGGACATCCCTGCATCTGTCCAGGCACTGCGTCGGATGGAGAACAGGTAGCCAGAAAACTGGACTGTCCAGCCTAAAGCCGGACATCTGGCCACCCTAACATCAGCCTGCCCCTAGGATGGCCAGAGGTCCGGTTTTGGGCAGGACAGTCTGGCTTTCAGACACCCTGTCCACCGTCCAGCGCAGGGCCTGGACAGACACAGGGATGTCCACCCTTTCAGTACGCTCACGCTCAGACAGCTTCTCCTCCGTGTCTTCATGGAGCCAGGGGGTGTGGCCTCGTGTTTAGGGGTGTGGCATCATGGGGACCGGGGCACGGCTTCACGTTGGGGGGGAGGCTGTAAAGTCTGGCTTTCAGACTCCCTGTCCTCTGTCATGCGCAGGGCCTGGATGGACACAGAGATGTCCTTTTGAACAGCTCACTCTCAGACAGCAGTACTGTGCAGTCTGAGCATGAGCTGCAGGGAGAAAGCTACCCTCCTCCCTCCCCTGCAGCTGACAGAAGTTGATTTTTACCTTCATTTTTTCAATCCCGGTCAAATGCGACGTGGAAGGGGCGTGGCCTGACTGAGTCGGGGGCGTGACTTAGTGGGACCTGGGAGTGGGGCTTTTAAGTCCTTCTTTTGAAGATGGCCTCAATTACAAGTCGATGCCATAGTAATTTAGGAGGAAAGTGGGTAGCTGTGGAAGAATACATCTTTTATTACTACTGAACGGTAAATATGTGAAATTTACATTATATGAGGTAATGATTGATGATGAGTTAGTCTAAAACATAAGTTATATTTATGGTAACCGGAATATGCCTTTAACAGTGTCATCCACAGCGCTCTGCCCCTTTAAAGCATACCTACAGCAGTGAACTGGCCAGGTTATTACGGAAACCTGATGTCTGTGGAGACTAACTGCCTGTGAGCTTCTATTGGCAGATAAGGGTCATGTGACCAGGCTTCTATTGGCTAATGCATTTTTTGGCAATATCTCAGGAACGGTACGTTCTGGAGAGCTGAGACCTGTTCTAAAACCTTCCTGGACACCTGATATACATGTGTGCCAAATTTTGTGATTGTAGCTGCGACGTTGCGGATTCCTTTAGCGGACATACACACACACACACACACACACACACACACACACACTCAGCTTTATATATTAGATTATTTAAAGGGGTAGTCTCAATTAAGCAAATAGCATTTATTATGTAGAGGAAGTTAATACAAGGCACTAATGTATTGTAATTGCCCATATTGCCTCCTTTGCTGGCTGGATTAATTTTTCCATCATATTATACACTGCTTGTTTTGATGGTTACGACCACCCTGCAATCCAGCAGTGGTGGTTGTTGGTTGTGTTTGTACAATATAGGAAAAAGCACTAGTCTATGTGCGCTCCCATGGTCCCGGCCACCAGAGAGGCTGATGCTTTTTACTATAGTGTGAAAGCAAGACCACCACTGATGGATTGCAGGGTGGTCCTAACCATGAAAACGAGCAGTGTATAATGTGATGGAAAAATGAATCCAGCCAGCAAAAGAAGCAATATGGAGAATCACAATACATTAGTAAGTGCCTGGTATTAACTTTCTCTACATAATAAATGCTATTTGCTGAAGTGAGACAACCTCTTTAATTGTAATTTTGCATATTTGTATTCTATGGTTATTTGTGACAGTAAGGTATTATTATTTACAGTTTTGTTCCCCCTTTATCGTTCGTTTCAAAATTTGAGACCTCCCACCTCATATTTAGCTCATGGGTCGCCACAGGCCTTGATACAGCAACAGAGAACATGAATGCCCGAAATGCGTATAGTCAAGAGAAGTGAAACGTTCAATGGGTTTTCGTATAATGAACCTTGGCATGACGTTGGTGTCAGATTCATACGGGACAACAATTGGTTCCCTAAGTGATCCCAAAAATGAGCAGACCCTGCACAATGCTTGACTTGTTCCTTTCCAACCAGGAAGAGTTGGGAAGCCATATCAGAGCCTTTAGTATACTTTCACATCACCGGTAACCTGATCCGACATTGCCAGACACTGCCGTTCACCGCCAGACCACATTGACAAGTGATGGCTAACTTCCGGCACTCCAGCTGTGGTGATGGTGAAACTACGACTCCCAGCATGCTCCATTCATTTCTATGGAGTTCTAAGAACAGCCAAGCAAGTGTGCATCTTGGGAGTTGTAGTTTTACCACAGATGGAGTGCCAGAGGTTCGCCATCACTGCCGTAGAGTTTAATGGTATCTGGCTGCCTTCCAGTATGAGAGTTGGGTTTCGTCCAGATAAAAACCGTTGCATGCAATGTTTTTTATCCTGCTGGATCCATGCCAGGTCCCATTATAGCAATAAACAGCAGTATCTGGCAATGCCCAATCCGGTGATCTCCAGCACTCCAGTTCTCTGCCGGACAGCTTGCTGGATCAGATTATTGGTAATATCAACATAGCCTGAAATTCATTGTACAGTATATAAGTCCAGCATTTATGGCAGGAGAGATACGATCCACTGGGAGTTTCTCAGGGTCCTTCTACGTGGCCCAGTTTTGAGCCACAACAAGTGCCGCCAATGGCAGAACCAGTTGATCGGTGCTTGTTTAAAGGCCTTTTAGGCCCCTTTCAGACAAGTGGGTGTCACTCTCCGGACTCACAGTGCAGTACCTGTCCTGACTAGAGATGAGCGAGCATGCTCGAGTGCCATTTTTGCGCATTTGCGTACGCATTTTAAAATTCATACGCTATTCATACGCATATTTTAATCTATACGCAAATGCGTACGAATAGCGTACAAATTGAATTTGTACGCTATTCGTACGCATTTGCGTATAGATTAAAATATGCGTATGAATAGCGTACGAATTTTAAAATGCATACACAACGACGCAAAAATGGCACTCGAGCATGCTCGGCCGAGCATGCTCGCTCATCTCTAGTCCTGACCTTCCAGCACTGCCGGGGTCGCATAGCATTATATTGATTCGTAATGCTATGTAACCCTTAGAGGTCTGGAATGTATTAGATAACACTGACCGCATTATGTCAGTGTTATCCAGTACATTCCAGACCTCGAAGGGTTACATAGTATCATAAATGAATATAATGCTATGCGACCCCGGCAGTGCTCGAAGGTCAGGACAGGTGCTGCACTGCGAGTCCGGAGAGTGACACCCGCTTGTCTGAAAGGGACCTTACATAGGTCGATGCACAAGGGATGTACAGTCATTACAAAGATGGTTCACTCCCCCCACAATACATTTGTGTTATTTCTACAGCACATCCCCAGTTTACACGCGTGGCAGCTGATCTCTGGCACATATACATGGGCCATTTATCGGGAACGAGCATTCCCATTAATTGACCTGATCATCTGCATGTGTAATAGGACCCTTATAGAGGACCTTTCAATACTGGATCATCTATTCTTATGTCTCTTATGTCTGTATGTTGTGCCATTCTTGTATTATTTCTACCAGAAGTTATGAATGAATTGCTAGCAGTCTGCAGTAAGGGTACAGAGGGGTGGTAACCAGTTGGAGGTGTGTACCTGCACAGACTAACTCTATCCAATCAGTGTTGCCATTTTCAGACTGTGCCGGTACACACCCCCAACTGGTTATCAAAAACCCTCTGTACCCTTATTGCAGACTGCTAGAAATTCATTCATAACTTCTAGTAGAAATAATACAAGAATGGCACAACATACAGACATAAGAATAGATGTTCCAGAATTGTTATTATATGGGGAATGCATGAAGCTATTAAAACAGGCATGTCAGGGGTGGTGACAGACCCTCTTTAAGCTGCCCATACACATTGCACTGGACTGGCTAGTCATGCATTTGGTAGGGTCCACACTAGTCATGCATTTGGTAGGGTCAAAAGAAGTAGCTGTCAGCTAAACTATGCATTTGGTTGTTTCTGAAACTGTAATATTGATGACCTATTCTTAGAATATCATATTGCTGGGGGTCTGATAACTTCTGGCAACCATTGGGTGCTGCTGCTGCACTCCAGAACACCAGAGGGTAGCGGCCACGAATGGAACACCAGTGCTGCTCCCGTTCACTTAAATGGGATCATTGCTGCAGTACCATTCCCAGCCACTACCCGGTGTATGGAGCTGTGCCGTCTGGAGCGCAGCAGCCCGTGATCAGCGATCGCTGCCCCAAAAAGACGTCTTCAACAGTACAGTCCTACAGTCAGGCTGGGCCCTAAGCTCGGGACCGCACCACAGGTATTACCGTATTACGTGCAATCAGCGGCTTATCTTTGCAGAGAAGATATTGGGTAACCTTCTCCATAAAAAGACAGAACAAAGACAATGTCCTTAATGAGTGTTTCAGTCTCGTAAAACTCTATTTGTTCTAGATCTTAACTACCGCGAGTCGACGCTCTGCCGTATATTATACTCCCAGACAGCGGATAATTATAAAATTGTTTAATATGCAAATGTTTCATGATTATACTTTGCTGTGATTTATGGTGGAAGTCATGAGCGTTAGAAAGTGAAGAAAGCAGAGCTTCCCCCGTCCCAATGCAAATGAGGAGTAACCCGCAGAAGCTGATACACACAGGATGCCATTTTTCTTTCTGCTTACTTTAGGGACATTGGCGACTCTTAGATGGCGGTCTTAGCGCTGACGCATAGGTCGTTCACTTACCACAATGTAACTGTTTATATCACCCGCAGGGCGGCACTTAGGATGCTCCCGGGCATTTGACGGATTGGGCCAGGAGTTTGCCCATGCCTGGTTTCTTGGAGATATCCATTTCGACGATGATGAACATTTTACCGCCCCGAGCAGTGACAACGGGATCAGTCTTCTGAAAGTAAGTGATGCCCACCAGCTTAAAGGGCACCTGTCAGCAGGTTTGTACCTGACCTATTGGCAGCTGAAGGCATCTGTGTTGGTCCCATGTTCATATGTGCCCGCATTGCTGAGAAAAATGATGTTTTAATATATGCAAATGAGCCTCTAGGAGCAACGGGGGCGTTACCATTACACCTAGGGGCTCAGCTCTCTCTCTGCAACTGCTGCGCCCCCTGCACTGTGATTGACAGGACCAGGCAGCGAAAACATCATAGTGCCTGGCCCTGTCAATCAAAGTGCAGAGGGTGCAGCAGTTGCAGAGAGAGAGCAGAGCCTCTAGGTGTAATGGTAACGCCCCCGTTGCTCCTAGAGGCTCATTTGCATATATTAAAACATCATTTTTCTCAGCAATGTGGAGACATATGAACATGGGACCAACACAGATGTCTTCAGCTGCCAAGTGTGCATGTAACAGGTCAGCCAGTGTCATAGGTACAAATCTGCTTTATTCAGATAAGGCCCTTGGAACAAGTATTTTTATTTTTCATGTGTACAGAGAGATAAGGAAGAAGACAGCAAGCGGGGTTGTTGAATTTGCAGCCCTGGGCCAGTTGCATGTATTACTTCTCTCATTAAACCTTCCCCGGGTGCTCCACTCTAACAAGGTAACCCGCCGCTGATTACGTCTTTCTTCCAATTAATAGGTTGCAGTTCATGAAATCGGCCATGTCCTCGGACTATCTCACATCCACAGGACGGGATCAATAATGCAACCCAATTACATCCCCCAGGAATCCGGCTTTGAACTGGACTGGTCTGACAGGAAAGCGATACAGAACCTGTACGGTAAGAGCCGCCAACGCTGATTATTCCTCATTCGTAGGAAGTCTGTCCGGACCCTGCTGGGCCTGGAGCGTCTCCCAGAAAACTAAAGGGATGGATAATCCCACAGACAAAAACATTGAGGTCTTACAAACTGCTTTATGTCTTCTTATGGAAAAGCTAGGTGAAGGGCTGATGTAACAGCTTCTGTTACACCCAGCGTCACAGGATATTATCTATCTATCTATCTATCTATCTATCTATCTATCTATCTATCTATCGGCATAGCTAAGGGCTAATGGGCCCTAGTGCAAGGGTTCAGCTTGGGCCCCCCTTCCTTCAGTGGTTTATGGCCAGGGGCAGAGAAGCACATAGCCTTCGTGCTGCCTGAGGCAAAAATTGAGGACCCCCCCATGCCAAATTTTTGACCTAACCCCTTCCCTCCAGCCAGAGGTGTAACTTGACCAGCATGCACTTTCTATAATACCAGTGTCTTCTTATGGGCACAAGGGTCTTTGGCCCCCTTAGGCTCCTGGGCCCGGTAGCAACTGCTCCCTTTGCACCCCCTATAGCTACACCCCTGTGTCTATCTGTCTGTCTGTCTGTCTATCTATCTATCTATCTATCTATAGTACAGACCAAAAGTTTGGACACACCTTCTCATTCAAAGAGTTTTCTGTATTTTCATGACTATCACACTGAAGGCATCAAAACTATGAATTAACACATGTGGAATTATATACTTAACAAAAAAGTGTGAAACAACTGAAAATATGTCTTATATTCTGGGTTCTTCAAAGTAGCCACCTTTTGCTTTGATTACTGCTTTGCACACTCTTGGCATTCTCTTGATGAGCTTCAAGAGGTAGTCACCTGAAATGATTTTCACTTCACAGGTGTGCCCTGTCAGGTTTAATAAGTGGGATTTCTTGCCTTATAAATGGGTTTGGGACCATGAGTTGTGTTGGGCAGAAGTCAGGTGGATACACAGCTGATAGTCCTACTGAATAGACTGTTAGAATTTGTATTATGGTAAGAAAAAAGCAGCTAAGTAAAGAAAAAACGAGTGGCCATCATTACTTTAAGAAATGAAGGTCAGTCAGTCCGAAAAATTGGGAAAACTTTGAAAGTGTCCCCAAGTGCAGTCGCAAAAACCATCAAGCGCTACAAAGTAACTGGCTGACATGAGGACCGCCCCAGGAAAGGAAGACCAAGAGTCACCTCTGCTGCGGAGGATAAGTTCATCCGAGTCACCAGCCTCAGAAATCACAGGTTAACAACAGCTCAGATCAGAGACCAGGTCAATGCCACACAGAGTTCTAGCAGCAGACACATCTCTACAACAACTGTTAAGAGGAGACTGTGTGCAGCAGGCCTTCATGGTAAAATAGCTGCTAGGAAACCACTGCTAAGGACAGGCAACAAGCAGAAGAGACTTGTTTGGGCTAAAGAACACAAGGAATGGACATTAGACCTGTGGAAATCTGTGCTTTGGTCTGATGAGTCCAAATTTGAGATCTTTGGTTCCAACCACCGTGTCTTTGTGCGACGCAGAAAAGGTGAACGGATGGACTCTACATGCCTGGTTCCCACCGTGAAGCATGGAGGAGGCGGTGTGATGGTGTGGGGGTGCTTTGCTGGTGACACTGTTGGGGATTTATTCAAAATTGAAGGCATACTGAACCAGCATGGCTACCACAGCATCTTGCAGCGGCATGCTATTCCATCCGGTTTGCGTTTAGTTGGACCATCATTTATTTATCAATAGGACAATGACCCCAAACACACCTCCAGGCTGTGTAAGGGCTATTTGACCAAGAAGGAGAGTGATGTGGTGCTACGCCAGATGACCTGGCCTCCACAGTCACCAGACCTGAACCCAATCAAGATGGTTTGGGGTGAGCTGGACCGCAGAGTGAAGGCAAAAGGGCCAACAAGTGCTAAGCATCTCTGGGAACTCCTTCAAGACTGTTGGAATACCATTTCAGGTGACTACCTCTTGAAGCTCATCAAGAGAATGCCAGAAGTGTGCAAAGCAGTAATCAAAGCAAAAGGTGGCTACTTTGAAGAACCTAGAATATAAGACATAGTTTCAGTTGTTTCACACTTTTTTGTTAAGTATATAATTCCACATGTGTTAATTTATAGTTTTGATGCCTTCAGTGTGAATCTACAATTTTCATAGTCATGAAAATACAGAAAACTCTTTGAATGAGAAGGTGTGTCCAAACTTTTGGTCTCTACTCTATCTATCTATCTATCTATCTATCTATCTATCTATCTATCTATCTATCTATCTGTCTGTCTATCTGTCTATCTGTTTATTTATGTCTTATTACAAGGTGGTGCTAACAAGGTGGTTCTCTTCTTTGGGAGACTCCTTGCCTATGCTGTTGCTATATACATTTCAATGACCATTTAATAAATCATATATATATATAATCCGACACCTATCTAGTCTCTTTGATCAGTTTTACTATTTGTATGCTGTGTATGTGCACATTCGTAGGCTTCATGTACTCATATGCGGTAGATTTGTCACAGAATTTTCTGTGATTGTCCCATACACCAGAACGGGGCTTGCAGAATCCATGTGCTTCCCACCATAACAACCCCGACATGGCAACGTTTTGGGCCCTTACAATGAGTGGCCCTCTTTCAAGCTGATAAAACAAGGTAACAGAGAATGAGTATATATCAATTTCATCAAGTAGGTACAGATCATAAGAATAATAGCAGCAGGAGATGAGTGTGATGATCTTGTTGGAGGCAGTGACTTATCTACCCATGTCATTATATAGGAGAACACAGGGATGTGTGTGATAGATGCCGTGTTATAAATTTGATGGGGGAATCCTGTAGTGAATCACATCATACGAATGATAACAGCAGGAGATGAGTGTGATGACCTTTCAGAAGGCAGTGACCTATCCACTCCTGTGATCTTTTTTTTCTCTCTCAATGAGTGGCCTTTCAAGATGATAAAAAAAATAACAGAG
Source organism: Rhinella marina (assembly GCA_900303285.1). Classification (NCBI taxonomy): domain Eukaryota; kingdom Metazoa; phylum Chordata; class Amphibia; order Anura; family Bufonidae; genus Rhinella; species Rhinella marina. The sequence continues at coordinate 97,473 of ONZH01008326.1, forward strand.
AAAGAGTATATATCAATTTCGTCAAGTGGGTACATGATTATTTAATATTGTCAATAAGCCAATCAAATCATAATAATAATAGCAGCAGGAGATGAGTATGATGACCTTGTTGGAGGCAGTGACTTATCTACTCATGTCATTATATCGGAGAACACAGGGATGTGTGTGATAGGAGCCTTATTATAAATTTGATGGGGGAATCCTGTAGTCAATCAAATCATAGGAATGATAACAACAGGAGGTGATTGTGATGACCTTGCAGAAAGGGATCTATCTACTCCTGTGATCTTTTCTCTCTCTCTCTCTCTCTCTTTCTCAATGAGTGGCCTTCTTTCAAGCTGATAAAAAAATAACACAGAAAGAGTATATATCAATTTCATCAAGTGGGTACATGATTATTTAATATTGTCAATAAGCCAATCAGATAATAAGAATAATAGCAGCAGGAGATGAGTGTGATGACCTTGTTGGAGGCAGTGACTTATCTACCCATGTCATTATATAGAACCCAGGGATGTATGTGATAAGAGCCGTGTTATAAACTTGGTGGGGGAATCCTGTAGTCAATCAAATCATAGGAATGATAACAGCAGTAGGTGAGTGTGATGACTTTGCAGAAGGCAGTGACCTATCCACTCCTGTGATCTTTTTTTCTCTTTTTCAATGAGTGGCCCACTTTCAAGCTGATAAAAAAGTAACAGAGAAAGAGTATATATCAATTTCATCAAGTAGGTACATGATTATATAATATTGTCAATAAGGCAATCAGATCATAAGAATAATAGCAGAAGGAGATGAGTGTGATGACCTTTCAGAAGGCAGTGACTTATCTACCCTTGTCATTATATAGGAGAACATAGGGATATGCGTGATAGGAGCTGTATTATAAATTTGATGGGGGAATCCTGTAGTCAATGAAATCATAGGAATGATAACAGCAGAAGATGAGTGTGATGACCTTGCAGAAGGCAGTGACCTATCCACTCCTGTGATCTTTTCTCTCTCTCAATGAGTGGCCCTCTTTCAAGCTGATAAAAAAGTAACAGAGAATAAGTATATATCAATTTCATTAAGTAGGTACGTGACTATATAATATTGTCAATAAGCCGATGGGATCATAAGAATAATAGCAGCAGGAGATGAGTGTGATGACCTTGTTTTCAGGCAATGACTTATCTAACCATGTCATTATATAAGAGAACACAGGGAGGGATGTGTGTGATAGTGTTATAAATTTGATGGGGGAATCTTGTAGTCAGTCAGATCATAGGAATGATAACAGCAGGAGATGACTGTGATGACCTTTCAGAAGGCAGTGACCTATCCATTCCTGTGATCTTTTCTCTCTCTCTTTATATATTTTTTCATTTTTTTAGCGAACACAGGGACAGTGTCATAAAATGTGGAGGTCTGAGCTCTGTACCACTGCACATTTTTCAGAAGGTGTCTCGGAAGACTGTAAGCTCAGCAGGGATCAAATGGTTTAGGTCTTGATTGGGTAGTAGGAGACGCAGAATTGAGTTTATTAGTGTAATAAATGTCTGGATATCCTGTTTGGCCTCACATCAGCAAAAACCTGAAGAGAGCGAGCGTCATACAACTTACTCCTGGACTGCACCTTGACAGTTTCACGGCTCTAATATTTCCCAGGTGCCCAAAACTGTGCAGACAGAGCGAATGGGGGATGGGTCATAACTGGAAGTTTTCCTAATGCAATAGCTGGGAATTCGCCATTCTCTGTAGTAGATAAGATGAACAGTACAAATGAATCTGGTGCTCAACTGGCTGCAATAACATTATCTAAGCACATGTCTGTGGCCCTCAGGGACCCCCTTATAGACTCTCTATTTATTTATTTTTTTAATTTAAATATAATCTACGCATTGTGGTTTTATAACTTGCACTTTTTTTCCATATAGCTTTGCTTTCTTGTTATTTCTTTGAAAAATAACATGCGTGTTACCTACAGCCACCACTAGAGGGAGCCCAGGGCACACTAATAGACATTAAACTCATTAACTAACTGTCCAGGGGCCAAATATTGTTTTTGCTTTTTCGTTTCCGATTGCCTTCCAAAGCCACAACTTTTTAAACATTTTTCATTCATATAGCCATATGAGGGCTTATTTTTTGCAGGACAAGTTGTATTTTTTAATGGCACCATTACATTTACCATATCTTGTATTGGTGAAATTGACCCCCCCCCCCCCACACACACACAGCTCTGCCAAGGTTTTTTGGGTTTTGATATTATTGGGTTCAATGTGCACTAAAAATGACACGAAGTCCTTAATCTGCAGTTGGTACAATTACGGAGATATCAAATTTGTATCTTTTTTATTGTTTTACTACTTTAAAAAAAAAAAAAAATTCAAAATGTAAAAACATTCTTTGCATCAACATTTTCTGACAGCCATCACTTTTTTATATTTCAATCTAAAGAGCTGAATGTACCATTTTGTACCATTTTGGGATACATTTTGGGATACATATAACTTTTTTGGCACTTTTTATTCAATTTTATGGTGGGAGACAATGTGACAAAAAAAAAAAGCCAATCATGAATTTTTTTTCCAATCACAGTGTTAACCGTGCCGGAAAATATTTAGAAATTTGGACATATTCGGACGCGGCAATACTTGTTATACTTTATTTTTATATTGTTTGTATTGTCTGTCTCTCTCTATATATATATTTTTAGTCCCCTTTAACTTTAACATGTGATCTTCTGATTGCTTGTCCGACTGTCATATACAATACTATTACAGTCTATGGAATTTTCACTGGCTGCCTGTCAGGCTGTGCCTCATGCACGGCTTTACAGGCAGTTAACCATGACAGGTCTGGAAACCTTCAAAAGGCCTCAGGCTGTCATGGCAAATGATCAGAGCCCCGTGATTTCACCATGGGGGCTCCAATAGGAGGACAATGGGAGTCCCCTCCCTCTGTCTAACCCCACAGATGCAAAATATCTATTGACAGCGGCATCTAAGAAGTTAAATGACTGGGATCGGCGGCATCTTCAGTCCCAGTCACTGCTGGCGGATGTCTGCTGCATTATACAGCCTGCACCTGCCATGTATAGAGCGAGCTCAGCACATTTTGGTGCCTCACGAATGCATGCTAATGCTGTACATGTATGGATTTATGTATTAAGGGCTTAAAGGAGTATGCAACAAGCTCCCCCTAGTGGTGGCTGCCAGTAGCCAGCATGTCATGCTCTAAGTCTATGTCTATGCAGTAGATTTGTCGCTCTGTATCAGACAATCAAAAAACTCTCTTGTAATTGCATAAAATGTTTCCAATATTTGCATAAAAAGCACCAGCCTGCAAGATATATACATTCCTGACAGTTTTCAAAGATCTTTGCTTGCAGCTATTGAATGGGAACCTTCAGTGTTTACTTCCAGATAATGACTATCTGTCCTGGTGATCATCACATGGGCGCATGGCTGGCTCTGGTAGCTGTACCAATGTTAACGAGCTGTGCACCTGTGTGACCTGGATGGGCTTATTAGTGCAGTCCCTCAATTCAATGACAGCAAGCACAGGTGTTGATACAGAAAGCATATTAGAAAATTGTTTGTTACATAATGAATTGGTTTTATTTGCTGAGCACCCCTTATAAACACGGCCGGTTCTGTGCGAGAACGTTTTCTTTCAGAGGATTATTTTTAATGTCTCTTTTGGTTGGCACGCCGCCTCCACTGCACTGTTTCCAAAAACTGATGGTCGAGCACTTCTTCTGTCAGGTGGGTGGAGGGCAGGGAGGAGAGCATGAACCATGCTCCAGTAAATTAGGACATCGGGTCCGGGATGTTCTCACGTCTTCCTGTGACATTTTCATTTCTGGCCTCAGGAGGAATGAAATCTGTGACATATCTTTTAACCCAGAGAGTGAGGCGTCCCAGAATCCCTGCCAAACCACCGGTGGGCAGCAGACTGAACAGTCACCTCCACCACCTTCCTGCACTCAGTACATAATAGCTTCTTAATAGTGGCCGCCGACCTAGTGTCACTTACCTGCAGTAATAACTGACTAAAGCCTCATGCACACAGCTGTTGATCGGCCGTTCCGTACATTGGGGACCACAATTTGTTACTATATTACTGTTACTATGTTACTACATTACTGTTACTATGTTACTGTGGCTCTTTTGGTTCATTATGAGGCAGAGGTTGCCACTGTTTCACTGTTTTTGGTGCAGGGTCTTCTTAGTTGGGCTTCTCTCCCCGGTGTCTGACTTTTCACATCCTTTTACTCTATGTGCGCCCTGCTGTGAAGTGGATGAGAACGCCCTGTGGTCCATCTGTCCATTAGAAGATTTCCAGCAGCAGCAGGAGAGGAGCGTGTTGACCTTGTGAGAGGCAGTGACCTGACAACAGGGCTTTATCTTTTAAGGGTAGTATCAAACAGTACAGCATGGAAAATGGGGATGATTAAAAGACATGTCAGTACCTACAGTAGTGATATAAGGAACCCACCAAATATACTCCATACTAAACAGTAGCACTTGGGAGCTGCAGACATCTTGCTCCCTCTATGCTCCTTTGGGTGACGGATCTCTTTGCCTCTTGTTTAGATCTTTTCTTACAACTCCTCATTTGGCCATTCCTCAGTTATTCCTCCCAGAAGTATCTAAAGACATTCACAGCTGTGTGTACTTATTCCACTTGTCAATGGGCCATGTCCCTACACACTATCACACTGTCCGCTGTGGCTGGACAGCCCCTGACTGTGCAGAGACACGCCCCTGTTAACAAGGCGAAAGGTAACGCCCAAGAGGAACAGCAAAATGCATAGTCTAGGACAAGAACGGCTGTTTCATGGGAAATACAAGTACTTAGTAAAACAGACACGTTGGGAGCGGGGACGTGTCCTCTTTAAATGCGCTCTCCTGCGTCGCACAGGCGCAGCACCAACTAATGACTGTGACAGGGCCGTGAACTGCAGCTCTACTTACCATAAACATACAAGAACATCACTGCTGATTTATAGCATAAAAAGTGATACAAAGTAACAGATAAAAATTGAACAAAACGGTAAAATTGCAATATACATGAATAGAAATCTACGTGCTTATGAATATAAAACAACGGTGCCACTTCTTATCTAAGCCTGGGGAGGTGGATGCGGAGGACGCCGCCAGGTAATTTCTTCTCCTATAAACATCCAGACGGATTCATTTTCCCTTTAATTCTGTTCAATACACGTAATAACAAAGGGAAAAAAAATCATATCTGGGAGAGTAACCTTAATCAAAGTATCATGCATACAAATAAAAATATAAGAAGCTAATAAAAGCTGCATGAAAATGCCAATAAAACCCGCAAGGTAATATCCCTGGCTGCAGGTAAGTAATAATGATGTAAATGCGGAGACACGGAGGATGCTGGAGGGCTGTAATTCACCGGAGAATAACATGGCGCACGGGATAAGGCGGCACAGACGTGACTGCAATGCACGGCCGAGAAGAAATCTGACTTAAAGGGGAAGCCCCTTTTGTGTGCCCATCGGTTCCACCTTTATTTGGCCCATGTCTGGGCGACTTTAAGGGCATCAGGGCTTGTGCTTCTTGCCTGGGACACAATATTTTGCATTGGGAGTGGCCAACAATTATGGGTGTGGTCAATAATTTGAGGGTGTGGCTTATTTATTTAAAAAAAATAAAAATAAAATATATATTTATATAAAACACTAAATAACTAGGGAATTATTACCAGAACCAACAATTATCCTATGTCTATGGTCCACTGTATATTCCGGTTATACAATGCCCCATATAATTGTACAGGGTTAGAAATATGGCTTCTTTCTTCCAAAAAATAGCGCCACCCCTGTCACAGTGGTCATGTGTGGTATTGCAGCTAGGCCTCATTCGCATCAGTGGAGCTGAGTCTCAATACCAGACATTACCTTCTAGAAGAAGGCAGACAGGTTTTTCTAATCCCTTTAAATTTTGCAGAGGAATATGTATAGGTTATAATCTAGCAAAAATGCCAAAAGAAAACTAACACATGACGTCTTAAAGGTTACCCTGGAAAAGGCAGTAGCATTGAACCCTTTAAATATTTAGGAGGTTTGTGTATCTTGATGATATGTTGACAAAAAAGCTACTTTCTTCCAGAAACAGTGCCACTCTTGTCTATAGGCTGTACCTGGTATTGCAGTTCAGACTCATTTAAAGGGGCCTGTGTTGCAATACTACATACATCCATAGACAAGAGTGGCGCTGTTTGCAGGACAAAGTGTCCATGTGTTACTTTATCTTCTTAAAGGGGTTGTCCCATGAATAATGTAAAAAAATGAAAATCAGACATCATATAGTACATAACAACCTCTTTCTAACAAAGCTAGAGCCAGCCCTGTACCTCACATGGATCCAGAGATCTCCACATTCATTGCTCTGCTAGTGTCCTTTCTCCAGCAGCTCAGGGGGCGTGTCCATGCCCTCCCTATCACAGCTCAGGGGGCGTGTCTCACCTCTCCCTATCACAGCTCAGGAAGCAGCTGAAGGATGAAATTGAGCATGTGCGGCCATCTCAGTGAGCAGGTCAAATAAATAGGAAAAAGAACAAACAGCAGGTGGCGCTATACAGATACATTTTATTGAATAACTCAGTAGCTATACAAAATTTTTAATTACATGCAATTACAAAAGTATTCAGAACCAGGTGCTGGTTTGAAAATTGTGGAATATTTTTCGTGGGACAACCCCTTTAAGGTATCTAACATAGTAATAGACGTACCTACCAAGAGATTTTAAAGGGGTTGTCCATTGGTTCTGTATTAGGACATATGGAAATCATAAAGGGGGTTCCTCCAACTTAGTATACACCCCGTAGCAAAGAGGCACTGCGATGTGTGTCTCATGCTCTGATTGGCTCACCATGCCCATGTATTACCTGGTCACTATACGGCTGTTCAATGCTTAGGTTAGAGCAGCCGGTTCCGCAGTGACCCGCTGATCTCCATATGAGTCGTCTGATGGAACATCTCCATTTCACACCTCTTCTTATCATACATGTTGTCCATTACAGGGTCATGTGAAGGTCCTTTTGACACGGTGTTTGATTTCGTGAGAAAGGAGAGGAACCAATATGGAGAAATGACGGTGCGCTACAACACCTACTTCTTCAGGAACGGCTGGTACTGGATGTACGAGAACAGGAACAATAGGACACGCTATGGAGACCCCATTACTATATCGTCTGGGTGGCAAGGGATTCCCGCAGAGAACATCGATGCCTATGTTCATGTATGGACCTGGACCAAGGACATCCACTACTTCTTCAAAGGTACAAAAATCAACGCTACATGTGAGTAGTGATCTATAGAAAGGTCCACCATAAGGCAAGACGCTCTTATAGAGTGGCTGTCTGTTCTGGTTCATAGGGAGGAATCGTAAGGCCTAACCCTCTATGACATCTGTATCTTCTGATAGACAGTAACCCAACATCAGACTGGCCCACCAGAGGATCCTCCGATGGATCCCAAAGGTCCAGGAGAAAAAACACATTTGGAGCTGCCTTTGTAGACAATAACTTGCCACTAGATCTATTTCTAAGATTCAGTACCTGATTATATGGGGGTTGGGCCCTGAGAATCATGTGCTCTGGTGGGCCCAAGGAACCCATGTCTGACCCTGAACAAACCCCCTGTCCAGATGCTGAGGCAACCTTTTTAAAGGGGTTGTCCAGTGAGAGAAAATTATTTAGAAATGGCTTTAAAGTGGCAGAGTTCCTCACAGTCACTGATTTCACACCATACTTTGTTGGGTTCTCTCTGGTCTCTACTTCCTGGTCCCGTGTTGACACACAGGAAATGCCTGGAGATGCCTGCTCAGCCAATCACTGGCCGCTACAATGACCCGCCTCAACCAGTGATTGACTAAGCAGGCATCTCCAGGCTTTCCCTGAGTGTAAGGGCCCTTTCACACGATCGTGGAGCACGGTCCGGGACGGTCCGTGAAAGCCTGGACCATGCTCCTTCTGAGGTCAGGAGCGCACGGCGTCATTGGTTGCTATGACGCCGTGCGCTTCCTAAGGCCGGCGCTGTACAGTGATACACTCTATACGAGCGTGTATAGTGTATCACTGTACAGCGGTGGCCTCAGGTAGCCCGGGAACAGGAAATAGAGACCAGTGGAGCCCGGTAAGCATCAGAATAGGTGCGGTGGGAGATCAGTGAGGTTTGTTTTTAAATATTTAAAAACATTTCTTACCCTGGACAATCCTTTTAGGACATTTCCAATTTTCAACATGGATGACCTATCTCGTGTGATTTGTTACCCATTGATCAGACATGGATGGCCTGTCCTGAGCCTTAAGGGGGTTTTCCAAGTCTCTAATACCTATGACCTATCCTCAGGGTCGGTCATTAGTATCTGACTGATGGGGATTGGACACCCAGCACCCCCGCTCATCCATCAACTGTTTAGGGGGCCATGTGACTGGTCAACATGACATCACTGCCCTAGGACGAGGCTGTGGTGCTCAGCGGATTGGTAGGGGTGCCATGAGTTGGACCCTCACCGATCTGACATTGATGACCTATCCTGAGGGTGAGGATAGACACCCGGAGAACCGCTTTAATAATTACATACAGTCAGAATATCTCCTGGATCCTCAATGATGTGTTTTAGGATCTTGGTGCTTCTCACCATCTTCCTCTTTACCCCTTTAACTCCTCCAACTAGCAGAATTGGGAATCCAAAGGGTCTTCTCATAACAAGCGAACAATATGATAGAGCTTCAAGCTGGTCCAATGTTCTCCAGGTGGAAGGTTTGTCTTGATTTTATCAAGGATCCACCACCAGCACCGAGAAGTATCCTTCTGCCTCATTCACATGTCAGTGTTCGGTCAGTGATTTCGATCAGTGATTTTAAGTCAAAGCCAGGTGCGGCTCTAAACACAGAACAGGTGCAGATCTTTCCCTTATACCTGATCTCTGTGTCGTCTTCACTTCTGGTTTTGGCTCAAAATCACTGATGGAAAACACTGACCAAACACTGATGTGTGAATAAGGCCTTCCTCTTCCTTGGCAGTAGGCTCTCCCTAATGAATTGGTGCAGGAACATCTGCCCCTGGGAGGATCTTCTGAGACGTATGTTCCTTATAAAAGGATGATTGACGTCAAAATCTACAGTACATTAGCAGTTGTAGGATCGTCAAAAGATAGCAGTGACGGGTGTGAATTAGAATACATATTCCTAGCACAAAGGCGAGAAGAGATGTGTTGTCAGACTCCTCATACAGGGGAGTCAGGGCATCTGTCACCGCTGCACTGGGGAATTCTCTGCCCTTAATGTCTCCCCTGCATTTACAGGGACTCTGTACTGGAGGTACGACAGTGAAAATGACAAAGCCTTCTCTGAAGACACTCAGGGGAAGACCTATCCCAGGCCGATTTCTCAAGGTTTCCCTGGAATCCCGAGCCCAATTAACGCAGCCTACTTCGACAGGAGGACCCAGAGAATTTACTTCTTTAAAGACTCCCAGGTGAGAGGAAATAGTCAGTTCTCAGTCCTCATCTGAAGTCTGGAACCTGTAGAAAAACAATAGCCCTAGACTTACGTGGTTTCCGCATAGCCGACCTCTTCCAGAAACAGTGCCACTGTTCTGCAAGTGGCTGTGCCTGGTATTGCAGCTCGGCACCATTCACTGAACACCAGAGACAACCCATAGAAAGGAATGGCGCTGTTAAAGGGAAAGTTCTGTGGGGGTTTGACGCCCCCTTTCTCCGCACCCACCGACTACATGCTCCTCCTTGTCTTCTGACTCGAAGGCTGTTGTCAGTAATCCCCCATTCATGCTTCTAGATTATAATTCCATTGCAGAGAATGGGAGATTTCCGACAACAGGGTGCTCAGAGAACCGCTACTGACAACATCTTGTGCTGCTGTGCCCTCTCTGGCAATATCCACATACCCCCCCCCCTTATGTGGCCCAATTTGTGGGACAATTCTGCAAGAACTAGGAATTTGTACATGTATTTAGTAAGAGTCTATTAAAGCGGCTGTGTCTTGAAGATGGAAGGCGTGCGGGATCGGCTTTGGTGTACTGCAGATGAAAACGTGGTGCTGATGAGCTCCTTCAACTCTGCTATGTCATTAAGGCTTGGCACCGCACCAGCTCCTGTCTTGCAATTATGGCCCACTATACCAGCTAATTAAGGGTATCCACCGCTGCCTGGACTTTATAGCGGGCCAGGTCTGACATTTAGCTACATGGTTCTGTTCTCATAAAATGAGGAGTTTTTACGAACACGAAAGCGCTGTAACCAAAAGAAGGAATTAAAATGTCCTTTCAGCGTCCTCGAGACTCAATTTTCTATTAAAGAGGACCTGTCACCTCTCCTGTCTTGGCAAACAATTCTGCAGCATCTTTCCTTAGAACACTGCGCTGTGCCATTCCTCTGTTATTCCTCCTGGAACTGTACGAATAGACTGAGAAAATGAATTCTTCTTGCGAAAGGGGGGTAATCCCTACACAGTCTTAACAATGTCCAGTCAGGACAGCCAGCGTCTAAAGGACTCACCCTATGGAGAAGATGAACTAGCACCATGTTGTCAATTTTGTCAGACATTTCCAGGAGGAATAATAAAGGAACGGCACAACACACAATTCTAAGAAAAGATTCTCCAGAATTCTTTCATGGAGAATAAAAGACATGTAATGAGCACCTCTTTGAGTTATGAGAAATTCTAATAACCTCTTGTGTTTGATTTTTATATCATACTATATAGGGACATGGCACTATGTGATCATCATTCATATAGGCTTCTGTGCCTTGTTCTTCTATTTTGATTTTTTAGACTAATTCAGAAGTTTTCTATGTTTTGAGACTTTTTTCTGACCTATTTTTGTAGATGCACCTTTTTTTTTGCGCCTGAATTTGTCACAAAAACAGTCTACTCCACTCCAGGGCTGGCATACTTTTCTTCATCTGTTTTGAGTGGTGAAGTGCGAGACTTTTTTTGCATTAAAAGCTAGTGCAGCTAGCTCCCTGGAGACATGCGGCTTTAAGATGTGATTTTTTCATGCGCAAAAAAAATTAGACCAGTCTAAGTGAATACGAACCTGTCATACTGAAAAACAACCACCAGAGGTCAGACTAATAATAGGCATAATAGGCCGAGTCTAAATCATCAATGGCCGTGCTAATTTTTATAAATACTTGGCAAAAGAAAGACAGCTGAATGAAATGGTCTTAATTTTATGGCCAAAAACAGGCGAGCTTGATAAATATGCCCCACATTTTTTATAATGGTGTCGCCGCCTGCAACTGCGATGCAACAGTCACACAAAAATCCAACTTGTCGCATCATGTCGCAGTACAATACCATTGAATGTCATTATAAAAAATGTCACGTGACTTTTCTGCGACAAGAAGTCGCACAACACGTGTCACCATGTAGCCCTAGCCTTATTGCAGACCACGGGCAATTTACTGATAAATTTTTAGTAGGAATAATAGAGGAACATATGAATTGTTATTACAAGAGGATTGCAAGTAGTCACTAAAACAGACGTCAGGTTTCTAGGATAAGGTATAAACTGGACGTTATTGTAACGAACCTCTTATATAATGAATTCCTGTAATCCAGCGTCTGCTAATCTGGTTTTCTATTCTATTCTGTGACTATCTAATGATCCGGATTAAAGGAATTTTACAGGGATTTGATAAATGATATCCTCTCCTCCTCCTCTGCAGGTTTTTGCCTTTGATATAAACAGAAACCATGTGGTTCCGAGTTTTCCAAAGAGAATCATGGATGTCTTTCCCGCTATTGTCCGAAACAACCATCCCAGCACGACCCTGGATGCGGCCTATTACTCCTACAGCCACAAATCCCTCTTCCTACTTAAAGGGAAGCACTTCTGGAGAGTGGTCAGTGACCAAGACAGGCGCACCAATCCTTCTCTGCCCCTCAACGGACTCTTCCCCCGACAAGCCATCTCAGAGCAGTGGTTTGATATATGTAATGTACACGCATCGTTGTTAAAACTGTGACCCCCACAAACCCCTTTATTTCCCACAGGATGAAATGAGGGACCTGACAACCATGGAGCGGTTATGCCTGGGTCAAACCAGCTGTGTAAGATTAGAAAAACATGGCTGCTTTGTGCCACAACAGCACCACACCTGTCCACAGGTTGTGCCTGGTATTGCAGCTCAGCCTCATTCACTTCAGTACAAATGAGCTGCAATACCCGACACAACATGAAATGGCTTCCAACCTTTTAAGCTTTGTATTTTACGTCCTCGCCATTTTTGAAGATCTCTGCTTGCTGTCAGAAAATGGACCTAATTCTGCTCGCACAGCTGCTATGTTCATACACATTCAGCAGCCGACAGCTATTCCTTCTATCTCCCTATACACATGCATGCTCGGTTCTGCATAGGGAAAGGGACGTTGACCACTACCAGACACCTCTCATAGTAGCTTATACTCCCTAAGGGTATGTTCACAAAACAGATTTTGAAAATCTACCTAAAAAATTTTTTTCAGTGCTTTTTTTCTAAGTATTTTTGATGGTTTTTCCACACTTTTTTAACAAATGGCTAGGCTGTTTCAATATCAAACTGCATTTTCAGTTTGTGGTTTTTTGGCACAAATCTGACCAGAAAACAGTCAAAAAATGCACGGACACGTACAGTGTTTTTTTTAAAATTTTTTTACACTTCCCAAAAGAATAGTCCAGACTACAGACAAGTCCAGTGTTTACTGCGACCTTAAAGGCTATGTACACCTTTTGGGGGAATTTTTTTTAATTATTGCATTGTACTTGTATTTATTAAAGGGGTTCTGTAGTTCTTTAAAACTGATGATCTATCCTTGGGATAGATCATCAGCATCTGATCGGTGGCGGTCTGACACCAGGGGCCCCCGCCGATCAGCTGTTTGAGAAGGCAGCAGCGCTGCAGGAGAGCCGCGGCCTTCTCTGTGTTTACCGCAGGCCCAGTGACGCCACGACTAGTATCACTGGTCTGGGCGGGGCTAAGCTCCATTCAAGTGAACAGCGCTTAGCCCCGCCCAGGCCAGTGAAACTAGTTGTGACGTCACTGGGCCTGAGGAAAACGTAGAGAAGGCCGCGGCGCTCCTGCAGCGCCGCTGCCTTCTCAAACAGCTGATCGGCGGGGGTCCTGGGTGTCGGCCCGCGCCGATCAGATGCTGATGATCTATCCAGGGGATAGATCATCAGTTTTACAGAACTGCAGAACCCCTTTAAAAACTTTGAGCCCCTTTCTCTGTACAGACTTGAGATTCTCTAGTAGCAAGTTCTGTATTTTTACTGTGTACCTTATAAACACTCATTATAGCTCAGCCTTTTTCTTACTGATAAGAATGTGGCTTAAATAAGTGTTTATGAACTTTTAGTCATTTAGAGAAAAGGTTTAGTAGATGACCGGCACAAAGTGAAAGTGAAAGTACCAGTCACCCTTTGTGACAGAACAGCGAAATATTTTTAACAAAGACTAATTTAAAAAATAATTTTTATCTCAAAAGGAGTAAAATGCAATCATAAAAAAATTGCCCCGAAGGTTTACATATCCTTTAAAGTGGTTCTCCAGGATTTACATATTGATGACCTATCCACAGGATATAATCTCGATGGGGGTCTGACTCGCAGCACCCCCGCCGTTCAGCTGTTTGATCAGTCACTGGAGCGCCTCCCAGCTGACCAAGCACAGCGCCGTAATCTATATACTGGCTGTGCCTGGTATTGCAGCTTAGCCCCGTTCCCTTGTATGGGACTGACTTGCGACTAGGCAGTGAACGTGACATGTCCTAAACGCTCACGGCCTCTTGATACAACTGGTTGGCAGGGGTCCGACTCCTGGTCCTATTAATGACCTATTGATAAGCCAGCAGTATGTAAATCCTGGAAAACCCCTTTAAGAGCCTGGAAAGATAAGATTAGCTCACAGAGGATTGTCTCTAGTTACATGAGCAAGGACTAGGTAAAGACCGCTTCTCAGCCAAAAATGTTTCCGCTCATTGACAGCAAGAAGAGATCCTTTGCATGGCGAGGAATTGAAACACAAAGTATATTAGAAAGTGGCAGAACTTTGTATTCCATTTTCATAAGATTAGACACTGCCTTTAAGTATCTGAGTGATGGGCATGAGCCCCCCAGTTCCGGTCACTGCAGTGATATAGGGGACTGTTCTTCAGGAGACTCACGCGGTTTCTGTAACATGTCTGAACAAGCACTTAGAGGTAGTAATTATCGCTCTGGACCACATCGGATACTGACGTCCGGGTTATCGGACCACAAGTTGTACTCCCTTAGGCCCCATTCACACATCCTGATTTTTCATCCGCATCCTATCCGCGTCCGTTCCGCAATTTCGGACGTTTTTTGCGGATAGTATGCGGATCCATTCATCTCAATGGGTCCCGAAAAAATGCGGACATTGCACAGTATGTTGTCCTCATCCGTTTCTCCGTTCCGTTTTGCGGATCCGCAAACAGAAATCCTCCTGTCCTACTTTTCCTCTGATTTTGCAGTGCGTAGCCCAATACAAGTCTATGGGACGTCCCTAAATGCGGAAGACATGCAGATGCATTTGCGGATTCCGTTCCAGGAGGGTAGAGAAAAAAGAAAAAAAAAGATTTGATTACTCCTTCCGTTTTTTGTGGATCCGCAAAAAGCGGATGACATATGGATACATCCTTTCCGTTTTTTACAGAAAAACGGAACGGATGTGCTGGAAAAACTGAGTTTTTTGCGGTACAACGGATGCGCAAAAAACTGACCGTTTTCCAGGATGTGCACAAATACAGACGTGTGAATGGGGCCTTAGAAGAAAATATTTCACTCCCATTTTTGGTGGTCGTCTCAAGGATGTTCCCCTGCATATTAGGCTTCATTCACACGTCCGTATTTGTGCAAATCCTGGAAAACGGTCAGTTTTTTGCGGATTCGTTTTTCAAGCACATCCGTTTCGTTTTTCCGCAAAAACCGGAAAGGATGTATCTGTATGTCATCGCACATGGAGGAATCAAGGAATCAAATCTTTTTTTTTTTTTTTTTTCTTATTTCTAGCCTCCTGGAACGGAATCCTCAAATGCGGATGCCTTTCCGAATGTCTTCCACATTTTTGGAGGTTCCATAGACTTGTATTGGGCTACGGACCGCAAAATTGGGATAGAAGTAGGACAGGAGGATTTCTTTATGCCGCATATGTCCGCATTTTTTTGTGACCCATTGAAATGAATGGATCCGCATCCTATCTGCATGATTGTCCGAAATTGCGGAAAGGATGCGGATACAAAATACGGACGTGTGAATGGAGCCTTATAATAGCGGGATGACTTCACAGCGCGGCTTACATCAACTTACACGCTCCCAATACTGCATGCCCTGTGTGTGTGCAGCTACAGAACCGTCCCAGGGCTTCTGCACATGACCAGGAGCCGTCCTAGAGACTTCAGTGTAAACGTAGGCGAATGATCGGCACAAGTGCGGCCACCATTGAGGCGGTGGACATAAATTAACATACTGCACATTATAAATAGGTTTCATAGAAGTCAATGGCAGACGGTATACAGAGGCTCGGATCCGGGACATACACCAGCAGTATAGAGGTGATGCCCAGTAATAAAGTGAACCCATGCCCACAGGTCTTCTGGGATCTGCCCCGTACAATGTCTCCTGGCTTCCAGTGGTGATTTTACGTCATGTTTGTTATTTTTGTGCTTTGGATACTTTCTATCTGACAATAGAGAGGAACCTCATGTCTTCTCTAGCACGTAAAGACACGACAGGTTCTATGCCTGTCACGTTATGCTGTAAAAGACAAAAAACTGGAATGGTTTTGCTATTGTACGCTGACAACGCATTGCACCGTCCATGTGGCGATATATTCTATTTATTTTCTACTTGAGATGTTATCGTGTTGTATTTATAAGTAAAGTCTCTATGTGATCTCCATGATGACTCCCGTCTCTGCTGAAGATTGCAGTGACCTGTGACATATTGAAAACAAATTGCGATAAAGGGGTGCACAGCGCCCCATCACTTTTATTTGAATCACTTAGCCTAAGGGCTCATACTCATGAACTTATTTTCTTTCTGTCTCCATTCCTTTTTTTTTGCGGACCATATGCGGAACCATTCATTTTAAGGGGTCCGCAAAAAAAACAAACAAAAAAAAAAACAGAAGTTACTCCGTGTACAATATGTTTCCGTATGTCCGTATTTCCGTTCCACAGCTGCAGTCCAAATGAATGTATTCAGATGAATGCAATCTTGTGGACTGCAGCGGTCATTAAATAGTTAAAATCAATCAGTTGCGCTACAAAAAGTCTCAGGCCCTATTACACTGACAGATAATTGCTAAGAACGAGGGTTTGCTCGTTCATCGGGTAATTGGAGTCTTTCAACAGGTTTAAAAATAATAATTTGCCGGCAGCAGATATCGCCGTGTAATCAGCACTCTGCTGCCAGCTAACAATGATTCAATAGCGATCGCTTGTCGCCATACTGAGGAGGACATTGCTGCATGTATTAGCAGCGTTCTCCTCCACCCGCGAGCAGGCGATTGCCGGGAAGGAACGTTTCCCTCCATACGATCGCTTGCTTCATCCGCCAGTATAATAGGGCCTTCAGTGTAGCCCAGGCCTTAGGCCTCATTCACACATACGTGGACCGCGGTCCGTGAAAACCCGGCTTGCCACCATTGGTTGCTATGACGCCGTGCGCTTCGTGGCGCCGCCGCTGTACAGTAATACACTGGTATAGATCATAGCAACCAATGACGCCGTGGCCTCGTGCACTCAGCAGGACGGCAGGCTGGGTTTTCACGGACCATGGTCCACGTATGTTTGAATGAGGCCTTAAAACGGGCTGTGATGAATAGCCATGGGCGGACTGGGAAATTAAAGCGGCCCTGGAAAAAAAAAACTAAAAGTGGCCCCATGTTGTAGGTGGGTCCAACTCAACAGAAGACAGAGCAAAATAGGTAAGGGAGTTCACATCACAGTTCCATAAAAAAACAACAACAACGGAAGATGAAATCAAGATGAGAACTCGCCAAGTACAAGTACCGCCCCTGCGGAACCAAATATCATAGCGCAGCACAAAATACTGCCTCAACAGAAGTAAATACCACAGTGCTGCCCACAATACTGCCATCCTCACCACAGCACTCAACTGGATCACTGTCCTGAGGACTTGAATTCAGGAGGGCACCTGCAGCCGTCGCCCAGGTGTATAAGTATCTGATACTCCTGGCATTAATTAAATGGGGTATTCCCATCATAGACAACGGGGGCATATCGCTGGAACCCGCACCTATATCGAGAACGGAACAGGGAGCGCTGTGCCTGGAGGACCGTCCACCACCAGGTGCAGCTCCCCACTGCTCCCATAGAAATAAATGGGAGCA
The DNA here is from genome assembly GCA_900303285.1 of Rhinella marina. Taxonomy (NCBI): domain Eukaryota; kingdom Metazoa; phylum Chordata; class Amphibia; order Anura; family Bufonidae; genus Rhinella; species Rhinella marina. The sequence continues at coordinate 114,875 of ONZH01008326.1, forward strand.
CACCGCGTATGCACGGCCACCGCTCCCATTCATTTCTATGGGGCAGACGGAAATACTCGAGCCAGTGCTCGGCTATTTTCAGTAGCCCCATAGAAATGAATGGAGGGCGGCTGCACATGCACAGTGCGCCCTTGGGTCGTTTCCCAGCTCCGTTCTCGATATAGGTGTGGGACCCACACCTATCAGACATGGGGACATATCTTAGCGATATGCCCCCATTGTCTAAGATGGGAATACTCCTTTAATGTTGAGAGTATCAGAATATTATGTACCTGGCCGGCAGCCGTGAGGAGGGCTCGGGCCCTGTGCGACTGTTCCCTATTTAACACACACACACAGACTTTCGCCCAGAATTAAGGGAAATGTCACGCCTGCACCATATGGGGAAGGAAAAATGCTGAATATTGCTGGAGCCGCTGTGCAAGCTGGTAGAAAGCTGTTTAGTCGCTGGTTTACAAATGGCAGCTTTTCCAAACAATGCCCTTGTGCGAGCGGGATGCCTTCTCATAAAGCGCAATCTGCTTCTAGGGGATGGGAGCATTCAGCTACTCCATAGGCCACTGAAGCAGTTGGGAAAAGAAGGTAACATTCAACAGTAATGTACCATACCTGAGAAGCTTACTTACAGTAAAACAGAATATAATAACTCTCTGGCTGCAGCAATTAGGCCTCTTTCACATTTGCGGCAGCAAGGATCCGGCGGGGGAAGGGTCCCGCTGGATCCGTGCTGCCGCAGATGCACGTGTGGGGCTGGAACCGCACTCCGGCCCCACACGCGTCAGACACAGTCTCACATACATACATACTTACACATATATATACAGTACTTACATAGGCCCCAGCAGCTCCGGACAGCGCACAAAGGAAGGAGGAAGGGAAGATTCCCCACAGCGCCCTCTGCTGGAGGGAGGAGGGAGCTGTGGGGAAAAGCGCAGGTGACGGATCAGTCATGAACTCCATTGAAAGTCAATGGAGGACGGATCCGTTTACTATTGTGTCACATCAAACGGATCCGTCCCCATTGACTTCCATTGGGGGTCATAGCGGATCCCTCTTGCATGTTGCGGTTTGCTCTCCGGTCTGGAGACGAAACGGAATGCTGCTAGGAGTTCAGTTTTGTCCCCATTGACAATAAATGGGGACAAAACTGAAGCGTTTTATTCTGGTATTGAGCCCCTATGACGGAGCTCAATACCGGAATATTAAAACGCAAGTGTGAAAGTAGCCTTAACAGTGCGGAGCCTTAAAGAGGACACGACCACTCTCCTGTGCCCTGTGAGCCGTCGCCCCTTCCGACATGTCTGTTTCAGGCCTCGTTCACAACTCCGTTTGTGGATCCGGTAGGCTGGTCCTGGCACAGAGCAGCCTGCCAGACCCTCTACTTCCCCGGCAGATCCCCATTGACTGCAATGGGATCTAGTGGTGATCTTGCCGATTTACAGCAAAAAAATGCCGGGTTTTAGCTGGAAGAAACCCAGTGAATGCAGCTGTTTATGCCTGGCCGAAAACCGTCATTTTTGCAGAAAATCCCTGGGATCACCGCCGGACCCCACTGCAGTTTATGGGGATCTGGTGGTGGGCTCTGCGCTGGAACAGCCTGCCGGATCCACTAACAAAGTTGTGAACGAGGCGTAGGTAAATAGGTAATAATACTCCATCAAACTGTCAATTCTCCTGCACCTTTTTTAGATGTCTGGTATTGTGCCTTTCCTCTGTTATTCCTTCTGGAAATGTATGAATACAATCAACCGCAGGCGGCGACTATTCCTACTGTCAAAAGGGTGTGCCCCTATACAGGCAGTACTGATTGGACAGTGTCACAATGTATGTAGACACGCCTTTGACGAGGGATGTGATAAAGCCCAGCTGTAAATTTATTCATGCATTTCCAGGAGACATAATAGAGTAACTGCACCATGCAGTGTTTTAAGAAAAGATTCTCCATAATCATTTAATTGACAAGGATGTAAATACTGACTAGGGCATCACGCACATAAATGTATTTCTTTCCGTGTCCATTCCGTTTGCTGACCGTATGCAGAACCATTCATTTCAATGGGTCCGAAAAAAACACAAAAACTTGTGTTTTTGTGCTTTCCATCTCTGTACGTCCGCATTTCTGTTCTGCAAAAAATAGACCATGTCCTATTATGATACGCATTATGGACAAGGATAGGACTGTTCTATTAGGGGCCAGCTGTTCTGTAAAATACAGAATGCATACGGACGTCATCCGTGTTTTTTGCGGACCACAAAATACATACAGCCGTGAGAATGAGGCCTAAATCGGGTCGGGAGAGGTAACTGGTCGTCTTCTACTTTCCATCCATGTATGTAAATCGCGCACTGTGAACGTTCTCTGGGTGCAGCCATTGTGGTGTAAGGCGACCTACCTCCTGCAGACCCCACACGTCATATCCAGGGTTACCCTCAGGACACAGATATCATCATCACTGCAGTCTTCGTAAATAAAATATTATAACTTTATTTATTAACAAGCTATTCACATTTGCAGGTTGAGAAAACATGTAACACCATGTCGGGGAGCGGCGTCCAGGACGTACATTGTGCGGCGAGGACGGGGCCTTGTGCTTGTCTCATCCTTCTTCTATTCCCAGCAATGAGCCAAAGACATATAACAGGGACCTGACACACACTATATGCACCGAAATATTGGGACACCTACAGGAGCTCTTCTGTCATCCCATTCTAAATCCATAGCTATTGTCCCCCCTCCAATTCTGGAAGGCCGGTGCTGGACAAGAGACCCAACCATGTCTTTATGGACCTTGTGCTGTGCACTGGGGTGCTGTCATGCTGGAACCGGAAAGAGCCTTCCCCAAACTCTTCCCACAAAGCTGGAAGCAACAATTTCAGGGCTGACCCCTGAAAAACACCCCATAAGATTATCCCTCCTCCGCCAGTCTGTACAGTTGGCACAATATAGTCAGGTAAGGCAACGTTCTCCTGCCATTCACCAGACCCAGCCTGGTCCATCAGATCATAAGATAGAGAAGTGTGATCAATCACTCCACAGATGATGTCTCCATTGTCCAGAGTCTAGTGGTGGCCTGCTTTACACCACTGACGCTTGGCATTGTGCTTGGCGATAGAAGGCTGGCATGTAGCTGCTCAGCCATGGACACCCATGCCATGACGCTCTGGGTACAGTTTTTATGCTGATGTTAACGGCAGAGCGTTGGTGACTTATGCACAGGAGAAGATCTAGAAGAAATGTCAGGAGGTGACTTGGCACAGTGGTGACCACGCTGGAAATCGGGGAACTCTTTACGAGTCATTCATTCACAAATGTGTGTACAGTGATCCCTCAAGTTACAATATTAATTGGTTCCAGGACAACTATTGTATGTTGAAACCATTGTAACCTGAGTAATTAGTTCCAAAGCCCCAAAGTGTCATCCAAGATAAGAGAAAATGAAGATTTAAGAAAAATGAGCAGATAACTAAGACAGATAAGACAAGTCCTTACATATAACAGTCAGGAATACCCGCTAACTAGTAACTAATACAGATATATTACCAGAGAAGTGACCTCGATTGGTTGGATCTGAGTCTGAGAAAATGTATGTTGAGTCTAGTTTCACCTTACGATGGGTCAGAAAAGACCATTGTATGTGAAAATATTGTATCCTGAGGCCATTGTATCTTGAGGGATCACTGTATATGCAGACTGCATGGCTAGAGGCTGGATTTTATACACCTGTGGAGATGGGACTGTATCAAACACTTGAATTAAGACGTGTGTCCCAGTACTTTAGTCCATATAGTGTGTGATTATTGGGAAGGGCTCCAACCTCCTATACAGATAGGCCTGTGCCTGTGTAGGGAAACACATTTGCCAATATTTGAATACGTGAAAAAGTAAGGACACCCCACTAACACCGTATATAAAAGGCGATGGTTACAATGTGCTTGGTCTTTGTAATCTGCAGGGGGTCCGCTGCCCGGGACCCCCACCAATCAGCTGTTAGAGGAGGCCGGCTACTCCATGAGTACGATTATCTCTTCCTAGGTCATATGACGTTACTGTGTGTTGATCACGTGGCCTAGTTGCAACTCGGCCCCATTCAAGTCAAAGGGGCTGAGCCGTAATACTAAGCACTGCCTCTGTACAATGTGCTTGTTAAGCTGCCTGGAGGCGCTCTGGTGACCTGCGGCTTCCTGAAACAGCTGATCGGTGGGGGTGCCGGGACTTGGACCCCGCAGATGTGATAATGAGGGCCTATCCTCAGGTTATCGTTCACTTTCTAATGTAATAAAGGGTGTCTCTAGCCTCACCAACATAATTCTTAAAGGGGTTGTCTCATCACAAACAATGGAGGCATATCGCTAGGATATGCCCCCCATTGTCTCATAGGTGCAGGTCCCACCACCTATATCAAGAACGGAGCCCTGCAAAGTGGTGGCTGGAGGACTCCGGTCTGGTCACCACCAAGCCGGCTCCCCATAGAAGTGAATAGGAACACACCGCACATGACCGGCCGCCTCTCCCATTTACTTCTATGGGCTCGATGGAAATAGCTCGGCTATTTTCACTGGCCCCATAGAAAATGAATAGAGGGCGGCTGTGTTTGCGCAGTGCGCCCTTCAACACTTTCGGGGCTCCGTTCTGGATATAGGTGAGGGACCCAGCGGTTGGACCTGCACCTATCAGACAATGAGAGGATATCCTAGCGAGATGCCCCCATTGTCTGAGATGAGACAACCCTTTAAAGAATAATTCCAGGCACATTGATCATAAAAACGTATAACCGGCTGCATCCATTTTTCTTTTCAGCAGTTTTCTGAGCCTTTTTAGACCCCTGTTCATACTGGAAGCTGCAGCTGCTTTTCTCAGCCTACAGCGGGGTTCAGCTTATGTGTCTGCCCATTTCTAACCCTGTAAAAATCTAACATGAAAAGGACCTATTCATAAGGACCCGTCACCTCTCCTGACAAGTCTCCATAAATACACGTTTACCCCATAACATAATTCTGGATCTTCTTTTGGTAGAACTCTGCACAGAGTCATTCCTCTGTTATACCTCCTGCAATTTTATAACAGGTGTGTATTAGTGGGATATGACCCTAAAACCTCTATGTCCAAGCAGTCCTCACAGAGTCAGGGCTCATCCAGATGGCCGTATGAATGACTGAAACTGCGGAACGGGTACGGACCCATTCATTTCAATGGGGCCACAAAAGATGTGGACTGCACACCATGTGCTGTTCGCATCCGTAGTTCTGTTCCGCGGCCCTGCAAAAAAAGATACAGCATGTCCTATTCATGTCCGCGATCATGGACAAGAATAGGCATTTCTATCATAGTGGCAGCCGTGGGTGGTCCGCAAAACACGTGTCATGTGAATGTGCCCGCAGACTGTAGGAACACGGGTAGATATACAGTACAGACCAAAGGTTTGGACACACCTTCTCATTCAAAGAGTTTTCTGTATTTTCATCACTATGAAAATTGTAGATTCACACTGAAGGCATCAAAACTATGAATTAACACATGTGGAATTATATACTTAACAAAAAAGTGTGAAACAACTGAAAATAGGTCTTATATTCTAGGTCCTTCAAAGTAGCCACCTTTTGCTTTGATTACTGCTTTGCACACAGTATTCTGTGGCATTCTCTTGATGAGCTTCAAGAGGTAGTCACCTGAAATGGTTTTCACTTCACAGGTGTGCCCTGTCAGGTTTAATAAGTGGGATTTCTTGCCTTATAAATGGGGTTGGGACCATGAGTTGTGTTGGGCAGAAGGCAGGTGGATACACAGCTGATAGTCCTACTGAATAGACTGTTAGAATTTGTATTATGGCAAGAAAAAAGCAGCTAAGTAAAGAAAAACGAGTGGCCATCATTACTTTCTAACTAAAACTTTGAAAGTGTCCCCAAGTGCAGTCAAGCGCTACAAAGAAACTGGCTGACATGAGGACCGCCCCAGGAAAGGAAGACCAAGAGTCACCTCTGCTGCGGAGGATAAGTTCATCCGAGTCACCAGCCTCAGAAATCGCAGGTTAACAGCAGCTCAGATTAGAGACCAGGTCAATGCCACACAGAGTTCTAGCAGCAGACACATCTCTACAACAACTGTTAAGAGGAGACTGTGTGCAGCAGGCCTTCATGGTAAAATAGCTGCTAGGAAACCACTGCTAAGGACAGGCAACAAGCAGAAGAGACTTGTTTGGGCTAAAGAACACAAGGAATGGACATTAGACCAGTGGAAATCTGTGCTTTGGTCTGATGAGTCCAAATTTGAGATCTTTGGTTCCGACCACCGTGTCTTTGTGCGACGCAGAAAAGGTGAACGGATGGACTCTACATGACTGGTTCCCACTGTGAAGCATGGAGGAGGAGGTGTGATGGTGTGGGGGTGCTTTGCTGGTGACATTGTTGGGTATTTATTCAAAATTGAAGGCATACTGAACCAGCATGGCTACCACAGCATCTGGCAGCGGCATGCTATTCCATCCGGTTTGCGTCTAGTTGGACCATCATTTATTTATCAACAGGACAATGACCCCAAACACACCTCCAGGCTGTGTAAGGGCTATTTGACCAAAAAGGAGAGTGATGGGGTGCTACGCCAGATGACCTGGCCTCCACAGTCACCAGACCTGAACCCAATCCAGATGGTTTGGGGTGAGCTGGACCGCAGAGTGAAGGCAAAAGGGCCAACAAGTGCTAAGCATCTCTGGGAACTCCTTCAAGACTGTTGGAATACCATTTCAGGTGACTACCTCTTGAAGCTCTTCAAGAGAATGCCAAGAGTGTGCAAAGCAGTAATCAAAGCAAAAGGTGGCTACTTTGAAGAACCTAGAATATAAGATATTTTCAGTTGTTTCACACTTTCTTGTTAAGTATATAATTCCACTTGTGTTAATTCATAGTTTTGATGTCTTCAGTGTGAATCTACAATTTTCATAGTCATGAAAATACAGAAAACTCTTTGAATGAGAAGGTGTGTCCAAACTTTTGGTCTGTACTGTATATTCTGAGGAATAACAGAAGAACAGAGCGTTACAGAAAAGATGCTCCAGAGTTCTTACTTCCTGAGAAAAAGTATTTACAGACTTGTCGGGAGAGGTGGCGGACCCTCTTCAAGATGCACATTTGGCATGGCTGCTCACATGGGATAAGAACGGATGGCGGGTACCTCCCCTTGAGGCAGGATATCTCACAGCCTGCCACCTATGCCCCCAATTTGCCACTCAGTAGATACAAGATTTTGCAGATCTTGCGGAAAAGTGAGGCATCTGCATTCAGCTCTATCAGGTCTACAGACAGCTATAGATTTATTACCTTTGGCGCAGCTGCCCATGAACTGTGAGATAAGTGGTGCCGGAGTGAGCATGTCATCAGAAAATAAATAAGAGAGAAAACCTCTAAGTCCCCAAACCCCCGGCAGGGCAGTGCGTGTAATGACCGGCGTGCACAAGAAGCTTCCCTGAAAAATTTCACATTTCATTTCAACCATGGCATGAAGGCGACGGCGAGTGGAACAGACCAGCGATCCGGAGTTTAACAAGGCACAATCATGTGTCGCTGACTGACGTCTCATTCGCCTCGCTCTTTGGAGTGAGCTGATCCAGTAAATTGACGAGCACGCTCAGTCTCTCGGTCAGCGTGGAGGTCTTGTTGGTTGAAGCCCGTAAGAGGCTGGAATACACTTGCTTGTAGGTTTTCAGAGAGGCCTCCTCTTCGGGGGGATTACTGCAAGACAGAAACCATCACACGAGGGTCAACGCCTGGATTACACGTCTGCTTACAACTAAGTCACCCACAGGACCAGCGGAAGAGCAGGGGCTGGAGATGCAAGGTAAAGAGAAAGCCTTCAAAGACATTGTCTACATCACGTAAAATTCAGGAGAACGCCTACAAGATGCTGTAAGACTCTGGTCTGGCTTCATACAATCTTTCCCTTCCACCTGTATCCTAAAGGGCCCATGAAACCCATATGGTGATGTCACTGTATTCTGCCCATAAGGTGTGACATCACATAATGCCCAGTATTTGGAAATCAATAGCCCCCCCTCCAAGGTCTTGTTGGACCAATGAACTCTAATGTAGAAGGAGGACAAGACAGTCTCTGTAAGGTTAGCGCCTACACTGACAATGGCTTCCTAGACCTCCTTTCAAGCCTGTTCTCACTATCAATTGGGCGTTCCCCTCCTTAAACACCCCATTATCAGCCCTCCTGCTTGGCAAAACCCTTGCAATTTTTCATACAGCAATGTACCTTTCCCTTTTTTTTTGTTAAAGGGAGTCTGTCAGCAGTTTTCACTTCCCAAAGTTGCTGACAGCTCCATTTAGGTAAGTGACGCTCCCCAATCACAACGGCTATGGAGGTGTTCCCCTAATTTTCACTTCCCCAGCCGCTCCCTCTGCGTGACGGATCTAGCAGCCTCCTGTTTGGACGCCGCGGCCGTCACTCAGAGAAGAGGGGAGGGGCTAGGGAAGTGTTTGTTGCGGTAAGCTCCAGGGCACCTGCAGCACCAGGGGTGTAAAAGTTAGATTTCTCAGTCATGATTGCTCCCAACATCACCTATAAAGCACTGTCAGCAGTTTTGAAGGTTTTGACAGACAGACACTCTTAAAACAAGCCTCATATCAGATGCAGAATGGATTAAAAAAAAAAAAAAAGCCACTTTTGCAACCAACTATTTTTCTACTGTTGTAAAATGGAAAATAAAGAGACTTATGAAAATTTCTGACCAAAACTATTTGCAATCGTTTACAGCTCCTATACATCTCCATGGTAACAGACTACAAACACACCCTATGTCCTGCAGGCTCTTCAGTATGTCCCTTACTCCTTGCTGACTTTTGAATGCATGCTTGCAACAAGTAGAACAAAAATGGTATAGCTACAGGATCAGACTACACTAGGATTGTTTGTAGTCTGTTACCATGGGAACATATAGACATGCATAGAAGCTGCAGACACAAAGTGGTAGAAATTTTTTATAATCAAGTCAATTTATTTTATTTTAGATGCATTGGAACAATAAAAAAAATTGGTTGCAATGGTTCTCGTCTATAGGGGTTCCAAAAAAAACAAAAAACATGAGCATGAGGAACCTGAACGGAGGACTTCCCTCCGTTTATTAAAGGGGTAGTCCATGATTTTACAAGTGATGGCCTACCCTCATCTAAATTGCCGGGGGTTCTGACACCCCGTACCCCTGCTTTTCTGCAGTAGTTCCGGCACCAAAAGTCAACGCAGGAACTACACCGTTCTGTCCACTATGTAGAGGATGGAGCTGTTAACGGCAGCATTGACTTCAATGGGAGCAGTGCTGGATTAGTGGACGTAGCATGTGGTTATGATGCCAGAGGAAGTGCAGAACAGCCGATTGGCGGGGTGGGACCCCCGCCAATCAGATAGTGATGGCCTATCCTGGGTATCGTGGACATCCCTTTTTAAACGGGTTATCCCATAAATAATGTAAAAAATGAAAATCGGACATCATATAATACATGACAATCTCTAACAAAGCTAGAACCAGCCCTATCCCTCACATGGATCCAGAGATCTCCACATTCATTGGTCTGCTAGATTTATATCAAGTTGACAGCTCAAGGGGAGTGTCTTTTCATCTGCAACTCAGGGGGCGTGTTTCAGCTCTCCCTATCACACCTCAGGGGGCGTGTCTCAGCTCTCCCTATCACAGCTCAGAGGGTGTGTCCATGATCTCCCTATCACAGCTCAGAGGGCGTGTCTCAGCTCTCCCTATCACAGCTCAGAGGGCGTGTCTCAGCTCTCCCTATCACAGCTCAGAGGGCGTGTCTCAGCTCTCCCTATCACAGCTCAGAGGGCGTGTCTCAGCTCTCCCTATCACAGCTCAGAGGGCGTGTCTCAGCTCTCCCTATCACAGCTCAGAGGGCGTGTCTCAGCTCTCCCTATCACAGCTCAGAGGGCGTGTCTCAGCTCTCCCTATCACAGCTCAGAGGGCGTGTCTCAGCTCTCCCTATCACAGCTCAGAGGGCGTGTCTCAGCTCTCCCTATCACAGCTCAGAGGGCGTGTCGTCAAGAGGGGTGTCTCAGCTCTCCCTATCACAGCTCAGAGGGCGTGTCTCAGCTCTCCCTATCACAGCTCAGAGGGTGTGTCCATGATCTCCCTATTAGAGCTCAAGATACATTTTACTGAATAACTCAGTGGCTATACAAAATTTTTTATTACATGCAATTACAAAAGTATTCAGATCCAGGTGCTGGTTTGAAAACTGTAGAATATTTATCATGGGACAACCCCTTTGCACAAAAAAGTCAAAAGTTCTTGAATAGCTATTTGAGTTATTACTCCACCTGGCAGTCGCACGTGCTCCCTCCCTCAATAGAGATACTTCAGTCTAGCACTTGCAAGATGAATGATCCCATTTACAGGAAATCTAACCTTACACCCCATGTGTTGGTCCCATGCACCGGGTGGGAGAGATCACCTGTCAGATTACACGTGATGTGTGTACGAAGCCGCAGCAAATTCCTCGCTGCTGCTCCTGATTTATCCGTCCATGCGCCGTGATAACAAAGCGTTAGCTGCTTAGAATTGATGACGGGGCCCTGTACATAAAAACTAATTTACCTCTGCAGATTAGCGATCCGGGCAGCAAATACAGTGTATATAAAAGAGATAAAGACGTGCAGGTTTCCTTATATTACACAGGATAAAGCCTTAAGCTGATGAAATATCATGACACCAGAGAGCAGAAACAATTACCAGTTTTGGACAATTACACTAAACAAGCAGCTCTTTAGGAGGCAGCCTGGCGCTGGGTGAAATACGGCGTGTTTCTATTGCCATCTTGTGGATAGCTCGCGCCCCTGTGCTTTATAGACACAGCTTAAACCCGGCTAATGAGCTTTTAAATCTTGTTCAGACAGAAGACAACTCGGCTGGTACTAAGAAGCAGAGGGCCCCTGTGCAACAACAGTAAAGCGGACCCCTCGCCCTCTGTCAAGAATCAGCAAAAATAACATAACTGTGAAGTAGTACAAATTAGGGCTGGGAGATTAATCGAATTAATTCGATTAATTCGCCAATTGAAAGCCTCACGATTTTATTTTTTAGGAAAATCGTGAACTCGATAAAATGGCGCCCGCCAGATAAAATAAAAAAAAAAATCTCTCACCTCTACTGCGCCGCGGCTCCGCTCCAGTGTCCGGCGCTCTTCTTCTCCGGGCCCGCGCTGCACTGTCCTGACCGCGTACAGCGTCAGGACGTAGTGCGCACACTCTGACCTGACGCTGCACGCAGTCAGGTGACAGTGCAGCGCCGGGAGAAGAAGACTGAGGAGCGCTGGACCCTGAGCGGTCCCTGGTGGCCTAGTGGGCTGATCTGACGGTATGATGGGGGCACTGTGGGGCTGGATCTGACGACGTCTGGAAGGGGCACTAAATGGGGCTGATCTGGGCTGATGGGAGGCCTGGGCTGATGGGGTCTGATGGGCGCACAATGGGCTGATGTGAGGTACTTGATGGGGCACATGGGCTGATCTGATGGTCTGTGGGGGCACAGTGGGCTGATCTGAGAGGTCTGATGGGGGCCACAGTGGGCTGATCTGAGGTCTGATGGGGGCACAGTGGGCTGATCTGAGGTCTGATGGGGGCACAGTGGGGCTGATCTGAGGTCTGATGGGCGCACAGTGGGCTGATCTGAGGTCTTGGTGGGGGCACAGTGGGCTGATCTGAGGTCTGATGGGGGCACAGTGGGCTGATCTGAGGTCTGATGGGGGCACAGTGGGCTGATCTGAGGTCTGATGGGGGCACAGTGGGCTGATCTGAGGTCTGATGGGGGCACAGTGGGCTGATCTGAGGTCTGATGGGGCACAGTGGCTGATCTGAGGTCTGATGGGGCACAGTGGGCTTTTTTATTTTATTTTTTTAATAACATAAAAAAAAAAAAAAAAAAAAAAAAAAAAAAAAAAATCGAGATTTAAATCGTGAATCGTCCAAAATTTAAAAAAAAAAAAATTAAATTCGAGATTTTTTTTGGCCCATATTGCCCAGCTGTAGTACAAATATTCCATAACATATACACGTGCACGTCATACAAGATACAGAAACAAACATAGAAGTGATAACTCACACGTACAGAATAGAAACATATTAGTCAAACACTCATACACACGCACAGCCGACCACCTAACATATATGGGGGTCACATGACTATACCGAAATGGCAGATGTCGAGGAAAAGAAGGATCGGGCTGTCGGATTTCAGCATGCAACAAATTGTGGTCTGGGCACTGACCATGTGGCCTCCATCGGATCCACATCCGACAGTCCGCACAGCAAAGAAGTAGTGCATGTACTACTTTGTTTTTGCAGTGCAGATGTACAAACGAAAAACCTAATGTACCAGTTAAAAAAAAAAAAAAAGTGTTAAAAACACAAAACAAAAAAAAAAACAAAAAAAAAAAAACATTACAGAAAGGACTGCTAGCACCTTTCCTTCTAGGACTTATTTTTCTGAGCGACAATGCTAAAATCGGTACGGATAGGAATTTTCAAAACGCCACAAGGATTAACCCTTTCACTGCCAGGGACAAATATATGATATGTCATGGCTTTAAACATTTCTGTGACTAGAATACAAGAGCTAGGTCTGTGACACAGTTAGCCGGGGGTCATTACAGCCAAGCTCAGGGCAGGACTTGAGGCAGTAACATGGACGCGCAATGGCTGCCTGACAGGGTGCGCTCACACGACCGTATGTATTTTGCTCTCCACGTCGCATCCGTTTTTTTCCGGATCCATTGTAACAATGCCCATTCTATGGATGCGGACAGTTCAGGGAGTGCTGTCTGCATGTTTTACGAACCCATTGAAATGAACGAGTCCCCATCCAATCAGCAAAAATGCGGCCCAAAATTATGGCCTGACACTGTCCGCAAAAATAGTAAGTGTCAGACCTTATAGAGACACGCCCTACTCACAAGGGCAAAGGTCATACCCAGTTGTCGACTAAACATCATTTCCAGGAGGAATAACAAGTAGAACGGCAAAACACTGATCTAAGTAAACATGCTCCGTAACTATTATTTAATGGAGAATACAAGGTTTTATTAAACCAGTCAGGGTCTTCCTAAAAAAAACCACAACCTTCTTTTAAAGAACCTGCATTGCTAATGCATATGAATAAGATGGTTTCATGAAGATTGAACGCTATAAGACGCCGGCTGCTGTGCAACTACAACTCCCAGCATGCTTATTTGCTCTGCCTTTCTCAGAACTCCCATTAAAGTGAATGGCGCATGCTGGGAGTTGTAGTTTCACAGAAGCTGGAGTGCTGTGGGTTGATGACCACTGATTCTATTTCATGCAGTAGTGACAGACTTCCCCCTTTTACTACAAATCGGAGAGGAGGACTTCGCCAGCCGCTTACCTGCTCTTCTTCTTCGACGATAAAAGCTTCACAAATTGTAAGAGAACAAAAGACAGACGAGATTCATATATAGTGACAAGTTTCACCACTTCTTCCTTACGGAGGTTTTCCGAGGAGTCGTCGGCGCCCTGCTCGTTCCCTTCCTCCGGTCCCTGTGCGGGAGAAGACATTGGTTATTATGCACCTCGTCGGTAACAGATACATAAGGAGGTATCTACACCAGACTGATTGCCCTGTGAACACAATACCCCGCAGTGTTAGACACTCTGAATACCCATTGAATGAGTGCGGCGGCATGAATAAGTAGTCACTACTTCTTCTTACATTCCTCTGCTGCTGAATATCAATGGCCGCAGATAGGCTTATTATTGTAATGTATGTCTGTGCTATTCTCCGCTACTGGATTTCCTAGGACGGCGTGAATGTAACACACAATACACAGAGAACGTCTCCTCTGTATTATAGGCTTTTTCTAGATTTTATTTTTCGAATTTTCGACTCCATTCACATTTCGAGCTGGGGCACGTACCGTATAGTGATCTTGTGCTACTTTAGTACTTGCTGATATGCGTTACGCCATTTAAAGGGGTTATCCGGTAAGTAGTATTGATGACCTATACTCTGGATATGTCATTAATATTAGATCGGTGGGAGTCTAAAATCCGGGACCCCACCAATCAGCTGTTAGAAGAGGCCGATGCTCCATGAGCTGTTCCTAGGCCTGTGACATCATCAAACATTGGTCACATGGCCCAGTTGCAGCTCAGCTCCATTGAAGTGAATGGGGCTGAGCTGCAATACCAAGCACAGCCACTGTATGGCACTGTGTTTGGAAGACTGCCGGTTGCACTCATTAGAGCTCTGGTGATTGCTGTAGCTCCCTGAAACAGCTGATCGCCAATGTGATGATGACCTATCCTGAGGCCTATCCAAGACGCCACGAAGCCAGCATGCAATGATCTCTTAAAAGTCCAATCAACAATTTAATAATCGAGCCAACATCAAATATTTGGGTCCCTTCCATGATATATGTGACTGCCTTCATATTAGGATGTAAGTTCCACAGTTATAGGCCATGATGATCAGTGCTGGGCTGGCAGACATCCGCAATCTCCTTCCATACCCAGTCTATGAGAGCGTCTGCTGGAGCATACACAGCCCACAATATGCACTTGATGAGGAAGTCACGGGTACGGAGATGCAAAATGAAATTCATGAACTTGTTCCCAGAGGCAAGGAGGAAAAAGTGACAAATCGCCTGAGACACTGCAGAGGCTGATAAAACGCTGATCAAGTGCAGAGCAGCGGCGGCGACGGGTAAATGCAGCAGAACCGGAGTCACCCAGAACGAGCTTCACAATTGTTTAGGTGAAATTGCCCTTGAGAGGATCCACAAAATCAACACAGTTGTCCTTGTGATGAAGGAGTCAGCCATGCTGTCTGAGTCCATAAACACGGTGATGCCTTGAGGCAGAGGAGCTGCCAGCAGGTTACTACCCGGCATCCTGTGTACGAGACTCCGACGATCCTCATCATGAGCATCTACAGATATACCATGAACACCCGATAGGGCCTGTACTGGTCAAGGCCTCTAAAGACCTGTTGTGAGAAGGAGGGGAGGTAGAGTTAGGCTTGCTGGGAATTGTAGTTCACCGAACTTTAGTCTAAAATACTTTGGGTGACATTTATTATCCCAGAAAACGAGCATCAAAAAAGTTGCAAAGCTTTGGTGCATGCCATACTCGTGCAAAATGTTGTGAATTTTTGGGGGTTTGGAGACCCACTACCTACTTTTCCAAAAAGTTGGTGGAGCCGGATGGTTGGTGCGGGGCGTGTGTACCCAGCCTGTCACATTTGTTATAATCCATGCCAAGCAATCTGCACCATCTCCCTTGCCTCTTAATTGTGGCACATCTGACGGTGGACAGATTGAGAAAAGCATTTAAAAGGGGTTCTCCCATGACTAATGTAAAAAAAATGAAAATCAGACATCCTATAGTACATGAAAATCTCCTTCTAACAAAGCTAGAACCAGCCCTGTACCTCACATGGATCCAGAGATCTCCACATTCATTGCTCTGCTAGATTTATATCAAGCTGACAGCTCAAGGGAGTGTCTTTTCTGCTGTAGCTCAGGGGGCGTGTCTCAGCTCTCCCTATCACAGCTCAGGGGGCGTGTCTCAGCTCTCCCTATCACAGCTCAGGGGGCGTGTCTCAGCTCTCCCTATCACAGCTCAGGGGGCGTGTCCATGCTCTTACTATCACAGCTAAGGAGGCAAATGAAGGATGAAACTGAGCATGTGCGGCCATCTCAGTGAGCAGGTCAAAGAAATAAGGAAAAGAACAAACAGCAGGTGGTGCTATACAGATACATTTTACTGAAAAACTCAGTGGCTATGCTAAATTTTTAATGACATGCAATTACAAAAGTATTCAGATTCAGGTGCTGGTTTGAAAACTGTAGAATATTTTTTGTGGGACAACCCCTTTAACACACTGATCTTTATGAATGCCCTCTTGCACCATTTGTTCACACAAAAAATCCATCTTGGACACA
Source organism: Rhinella marina (assembly GCA_900303285.1). Classification (NCBI taxonomy): domain Eukaryota; kingdom Metazoa; phylum Chordata; class Amphibia; order Anura; family Bufonidae; genus Rhinella; species Rhinella marina. The sequence goes on from ONZH01008326.1 coordinate 130,829, forward strand.
GTATGTCACAAGTTGCAGTGTGACACCATAGACTAACATTATAAAATATTTTGCACGACATTACTGCGACAAATAACCTGCACGACAAATGTCGTATACACAGCTATTTTTTGCAGCGCGACTTATTGATTTCTTACTATTGAACCACCACAGCTGCAGCTCAAACGAATGCATTTAGTTGAATGCAATCTTGTGGACTGCAGCTGTCATTCAAGAGTTTAAAAAAAGTTGCAGTTTGTGTCTGTTTTTAGTTAAAAAGAAATGCTGTTTTAGGTATTTTGTAAGTTGCATTTACTACTGAAATTGCGCCCATTTTGGAGGCTTTAGCTCTTTGCTCGACTATTTTGATTTTCAAGACTAATTCAGAGGTTTTCTAACTTTTGCGACTTTTTTCCAACCTATTGCTGTTGGTAAGCCTTTTTTTTTTAGACTGAATTTGTCGCAAAAACTGTCTAATTTCTACTCCACTCCCAGGCTGGTGTACTTTTCTTCGTCTGTTTTGAGAAGTGAAGTGTGACTTTTTTTCGGCACTTTCTGGGAGACGTCCGACTCTTCGTCACAAAAATGCAACCTTTTTCATGCGCAAGTAAATGAGACCAGTGTAAGTGAATATGAACCTGTCTAACTTAAAAACAACCACCAGGGGTCAGACTATTAAAAATATGCAGCGTCTTATTCATCCATGGCACCTGCAGCAAAGTGAATAATTTTTTTTAGATTTTGAAAAATATCATCCATAGGCTGCAGAAAATTTTTGCAATGAATTTGAAAATTTGAAATTCACACAAATGAATGTGAAGTGCAGATTTTTTAAATGTCAATTTATGGTGCAGATTTTAGATGTGCATTTCACCCTTTGCAATGCAAATCCACATTTAGCTGTGAACCTTCCTCCGACAAATATAGCCCGTGAGACCATATGGCATTGGTGTGCCGTGCGGCATAACTGCAGTGGTTTTCCACAGTTTCTCAACACGATCTTTTATGTGTTTGACCTGTTTGATCTGTACACGGGACGTCAATGTGCTGGTCACGCCCCCCTGCCCCAGCAACAACTTCAGCCAGCACAGACTCAGAGCTGAAGGCTTTACTGAGTAGCTGCAGGCAGTGAGGAGACAAATGCTGGGCACAGGAGCTGACAGACTGGACTTCTGCAGAGCATTGCACAAGAACAGGTAGAGAGAAGATCCTGTGTGTATCAGCAGTGTCATTGTACAGCTGGGACTTGTAGTCCTACACATAGTAGTGCGTATCCTAGCAGGCAGACATGTCACTCAGGGCAGCACTTATATTCACTCCCTTTGTAGAGCAGGGGGAGGGGCAGAGATTGTTGTTACTGCAGGTAAACAAAGGCCAGAAGAGAACTAGGGAAAATGAGGAAATATAGATTTATTTTGCCTAAAACTTGCTTAACTTAGATATATTGCTGCCCATAAGAGTTACAGTGTTCTATATATATTTTTTTTTTCATAACTCGGACAACCCCTTTAAATATTGGTGTGCGTAAGGCTCCCAATATCACTGTAAAACAGATGATTTTGCCAAAAGGACTGCAGGGAATCCGACCCTGCATCAGGACTTTAGTCTGCAACGTTTACAGCTAATGACCCCCTAATTACAGTACAACCTGCTTTATGCGGCAGATTAGTCACGGTTTCGCTTATCGGGAGAGCTCCAGCAGAGGATCCCTTGCGTTAGTGCCGGGCAGTGGAGATTTGTGGACGAGCAGTGCTGGGATTTATGAGAATATCCAGAAGGGATTCCCGTTCAGAGAAGACACATTAGAAGTCAGAGTCCTAATTAGATGTGGTCAGAAAGCCGCAGTCAGCACATCCGCGGCTCAGAAAACTTCTTACCTGATCACTTTCACACTCAAATTCTTTCAGAAGAACAAGAAAGGCACAGCGCGTCTTCATCATAATGTCCAGCGCTCCGCACAAGCTCTTCAGCTTCCCCGCAATGCTGTTCTGGCCTGAGATTTACAGAGAATCCAGAAGATGACAAATTAGAAGGAGAAAAATAAGTTATCATCATCATAAAGAGAGACAGCAATGAGATGTCCGCAATGCACGGGCACGGACCTCAGGGCGGCCATATGGAGACGCGGACCCGTTCACTTGAATGGGGTCCACACCAAAAAAAAAGTAGTGCAAGCACGGACAGGAACCCCACAGAAGCACTCCATGCCTCCGTTCGGCACAGGACCTTCTGAATTGCGGACCTATTCAAGTGGATAGGTCCACATCCATAATGCGGTGCAAAAATGGCCGGGGGCCGTATACTGCGGAACCACTGTTTGCGGGCGGCAATATGGGCCCGGCCAGCACACGGACGTGTGCATGAGCTCTAAACATGTAACATCAGACAGCTTCCACTAAGAGTAGACATGTCATATCAGACAGCTTCCACTAAGAGTAGACATGTCATATCAGACAGCTTCCACTAAGAGTAGACATGTCATATCAGACAGCTTCCACTAAGAGTAGACATGTCATATCAGACAGCTTCCACTAAGAGTAGACATGTCATATCAGACAGCTTCCACTAAGAGTAGACATGTCATATCAGACAGCTTCCACTAAGAGTAGACATGTCATATCAGACAGCTTCCACTAAGAGTAGACATGTCATATCAGACAGCTTCCACTAAGAACAGACATGTCATATCAGACAGCTTCCACTAAGAACAGACATGTCATATCAGACAGCTTCCACTAAGAACAGACATGTCATATCAGACAGCTTCCACTAATAGTAGACATGTCATATCAGACAGCTTCCACTAATAGTAGACATGTCATATCAGACAGCTTCCACTAAGAACAGACATGTCATATCAGACAGCTTCCACTAATAGTAGACATGTCATATCAGGACAGCTTCCACTAAGAGTAGACATGTCATATCAGACAGCTTTCCACTAAGAGTAGACATGTCATATCAGACAGCTTCCACTAAGAACAGACATGTCATATCAGACAGCTTCCACTAAGAGTAGACATGTCATATCAGACAGCGAGGACAGACGAGCCAAAGAGAGAGAGAGAAAAACAAGCCAAAGAGACAGACAAGCCAAAGAAAGATGGGGGGGGGGGCAGACGAGCCAAAGAAAGAGAGGGAGACACAGACAAGAGAAAGAAAGAAAGAAAGAAAGAAAGAAAGAAAGAAAGAGAGAAAGAAAGAAAGAAAGAAAGAAAGAAAGAAAGAAGAAAGAAGAGACAGACGAGCCAAAGAAAAAGAGAGAGACAGAGAGAAAAACAAGCCAAAGATAGAGACAGATGAGTCAGAGAGAGAGAGAGAGAGAGAGAGAGAGAGAGAGAGAGAAACACAAGCCAAAGAGAGAGAGAGAGAGAGAGAGAGAGAGAGAGAGAGAGAGACACGAGTCAAAGAGAGAGAGAGAAAAAAAACACAAGCCAGAGAGAGAGAAAGGGAGAGACAGACGAGCAAAAGAAAGAGAGAGAGGGTGAGAGACAGACAGGTCAAAGAAAGCGAGAGAGAGAGATGGGCCAAAAAAAGAGACAGACGAGCGAAAGAAAGAAAGAGAGAGGGGGAGAGGTGGTGGGGGGGAACAGACAAGCCAAAGAGAGAGAGGGGGAGACAGATGGATCAAAGAGAGAGAGAGGGGGAGACAGACGGGTGAAGAAGAGAGGGAAAGACATAAAGAGGGTGGGCCTAAGATGCCCCACTCTGTGTCAAAATTGTACCACAATTCTGACGGAAAAATCTGTCTCAATGTAAGCTATCCAGCCTGTCTAAGCTTACACCATCTTTAGGATTAGTAAATCTGGGCCCATGTTCTCCAATTAAACACTGTATTATCCCCTAGCCAGAAGGTGGCGCAAGGAGGAGGAGGTTGCGGGTGTGACAATTTATCCAATCTGGCGTTACAAGAGCCAACTAGAAAAGGGGAGAACTGATGGAGGAAACGCTGGGCTGAGAAAATGGGAGAAAACTGGTGAAAAAAAAAGACTCACGGCCAAAAAGAAGAGGGAGGAAAGAGACAGCAGGTAGGAGTACAGAATAGAGGAGAGGACACCACTGGGAGGAGGAGGGAGGCTCAGCGAGGGGCAGAGCGGATGGAGAGTTGACAGAATAAAATGCATTAGCATTGTCAGCTGCAAACAAGAATCCATTAACTTCTGGACGGGCTTTATGTTAGACTCTGGATTTCCGGCTTAAGCCCTCCGCATTTCCGAGTGTTTGTACATCCACTTAGCAAAGCGCTCGTGTTCACAGCCCAATCTCACCGCAGACACATTTCATATCAATTCCGTGGATTAGACCAGCGCTCCGCTACTGACACTATTTGGCAGCGAGTGTGAACGAGGTTGGGCAGAAAATCCCTTTTTTTTCCCCTCTTCCCACGTCTCCTTTCTCTCAGCACAGCAATTTTTCAGTTGAATTAATCGGATTTGCAGATTTTGGGTAATTTTTAGCCTGCAGGTTTATAATACGCGGGGTCAGAAGCCACCCATGTGCAGAGGTTTTATCGTAATGAGCATCTTTGTTTGTATGGACCACACGTGCTGCCTGTGCATCTGCTCTTATAATACCCTCTGGCAGGACACCCGCTGCAGACGGGAACGCCATCGCGCTACCAAAGCGAAATGAAAGCAGCGACGGGAAAAAAAAAAAAAAAAAGGATTCTGTCGACACAAACTGGGATTTTTATGCAAGTCACGCATTCTGCAACGAGAACAATATGAACGCATAACTCAACATGCGGCTTATAGCATCTCGCCGTTCACTAAATCTCCTTCTCGTGAAGTGAAGCCGCCAATTAACTACTACAACGCTGAATAATTTACTAAGTTTCAACATCCACAGTTAAAGAGGAGCCATCACCACTCCTGACATGTCTGGTTTAGTAACTACTTGCAATAACGATTCTGCAGCATCCTTTCATATAACTATGTTGTGCCGTTCCTCTATTATTCCTACTAGAAGTTCTGTTATGCGGCCTTGATCATTGAGGACTTTGACCAATCACATTTATTTTTGCTCAGCAGTGTACACTGACTTATTCAGAGATGACCAAACCCTTTAAAAAGGGGTTGTCCTGGCCCTAAAAGAAAAATCGGGAATGGCCAGACACTCACCAAAAACACTCAGCTGTTCTGATCGTCTTGGTTCCTGCAGCGCCTCTTCGTTCCCACCGCTAGCCTGGCTGGAAGTGTGACCTGCCGATGGACAACCCCGCGGAAACCAATACAACCAGAGAAGGCGAGGGGGAAGGATTTTTATTTTTCTGCTTTACTCACACACTATGCCCGGCCAGCCGCAATTTTTTTTTTCAGGGCTCAGACAACCCCTTTAATTTAATGCCCCTTTCACACGAGCGGGAGACTCGCATGTCTCCCGCAACGCATCTACAGGGCTGGACTCCGGCACTGACTGGGATCACATATAATGCTCTGCGATCCCTGTCCGTGCCGAGTCCAGCCCTGTAGATGCGTTGCGGGAGACATGCGAGACTCCCGCTCGTGTGAAAGGGGCATAAGAGGTTGTATAACATTAGGGAAAAAAAAGATCTGCCTTCTCCCCCCCCCACACAGCGCTCCTCTTGTCCATGGCTGTTTTGCCCCCGTCACTTGAAGAGCCGTGTAATATAATGTACTGGTCATTTAGCCAAGTCTTCTGTACAGATCATACTGTTGGGGGGGTGCACTTACTGCGGTAGAAGGTGCACTTACTAGACATCTGGAACTCCGCAAAGGCCACTCGTTCTAGTTGTACCCTGAGCAGTTCACATGGAGCGTCGTTCAGAAGCTGGAAGAGCTTCACTGCTTTGCTGTAATGGAGATCAGCCATGACCCGGTGCTGCTTCCTCAAGTGCTCATCGCCCACCTGTAAATAAAAAAACAATCCAACACATTACACTCCTCGACTGTATCACCTAAATACTTCCAAACCCTATATAGATGTATTATCATCTGCTACAATTGTCACCAATCCAAATAAGTGAGGTATTTATATATTTTAGTTGGCCATGATTCCCTATATGAATATGCACCCGCCCCCTCCCCCATTCCGCAGTAACGTCCCCCGATATTTTTGGCCCTGCGCCTCAGTCTGAAGTGACCAGCCACAGAGGTATGACTAGTTCCTTCTCCTCTTTGCTAGGGGAGGTTTCATCCCCTTTGGACAGCCTCCTGATGCAGCGTGTTCTCAGGAAACCGTGCTTTTCCGTAGAGAAACCACGCCGAGAAGAAACCAAATTGCACTTCAGTCTGAGAAAGTATGAAATACTCAGGGAAGCATGGCCAACCAGATTATACAAATATCTGACTTTTTTTGGGGGGGATTGGTGATAGGTCCTCTTTAAAAAAAAAAAACTACTTGTACAACTGTAGAGTTGATTGTGGCCACCACTAGGGGGAGCTGCACGCATACTTACACAAGCTCACGCTGGTCCAGTCTCGGCTGCTATTCACTTCCTGGACGCTGGAAAGACCCAATCAGCTAATCACTGAGACGGGACACTGCTATGGCCTCTGATTGGCCGAATGGGTCTTTCCAAGTATTTCCAGGACCAGGAAGGGAAGAGCAGCGGATATTGGACCAGTGTCAGAACGGCAGTGTCAGGAGATTGGGGAGGTTGACCATGACATTCCACCCCCCACCACTTTTTTTTTTTTAAGTTAAAAAATTAAAAAATAAAATGAATTTCCCCTAAAAACCTTTTAACACTATGACTGTGTTAAGGAAAGCAGGATAGTTAAAGATCTGAATCAGAAAAAAAAAGCTCCGACTTTTATAAAGAAATGGCGCAATATTGGCACCAATGTGACCTCAGAAGGGCAACATATAACCAGGGCTGTGGAGTCGGTAAGCCAAAGCCCCGACTCCTCAATTTCCCCTGACTCCGACTCCCTCATACATGGAGCATGTTTAAGTGATAACTTTAAACATATTTGCATAAAATCAATAGTACAGATAAGTCATGACAAAAACAGTCTGTAATCTATCAGGCTTCTCTGGGTACAGCTCACTAAGGGCCTGATCAGAGGCGTAGCTAGAGGTTCAGCACAGGGGGGGGCGAAACATACTTGAGTGGGCCCCCCACTTATTGGCTTCCCAAACGCACGTTTCCAACTTCACAGGCACATACTACTAGTTGTGGTTATAATACTGTATTAGCAAGATGACTGTATAAACTGCAAGATCATCTATGCTGTTAAGTACAGTACAATAGACTTTCTACCTACCCTACTCTAAATACTCTACCATATAATGCAGTAAAATATAGGATTAATAGGAGTAAAAAGGGGGACTCCTATGTTAAAGGAAATCTGTCCCCAGCTTTTACATCACTAAACTAACAGTCCCCTGCCCCCATCAGACCTCAGATCGGCTTAATGTGCCCCCACCAGACTCCATAATGGAAGCGCTCCCCTGCCCCTCCCCCCAGTTGCTACGCCTCTGGGCCTGATGTATGAAAACTGTCTAGGTCGAAGACTTTTTTTGTTGCCCATAGCAACCAATCAGAGCTCCCCTTTCATTTCTCCAGAGCACTATATGAAATGAAAGGGAAGCTCTGATTGGTTGCTATGGGCAACAAAGAAACTTCTACACCTAAACAGTTTTCATACATAAGGCTCTAGGTGTTTTACATCAGCAGCAGATAGAAGCCATGAGAGCAGCTAACCTCTCCAAACATGAGCTCAGAGGAAACAAAGCATAGAGAGAGAACATGCACTGGACATAAAGGGCAGTACAGTCATCTCAACTGAAAGCCTAAATCCTTAGATCAGGAATAGAACAGACATTTATAGGACATTTCATCATTTTCACAAATTCTTATAAAAATATATTCAGCACTGAACTAAATGTACTAATTCATTATATATTTTAGGAGTCGGTCCATTTTATACTGACTCCACCAAAATGGTGACCGACTCCAACTCCACAGCCTTGCATATAACTAAATATAAGTACATATAGCCCACGTGTATGTTACACTGCTAAAAAGAGACGTAAAACCGCTAAACATGGACGCCTACCTGGTTGCGCAGAGAGCTGTGATACATGGAGGCCAGCCTGTGGTGGATGGTGGCTGCTCGGTACTGGCACAAGGGCTGCCGGGCGGACACGCTGTCCACATCGCAGTATTTCAAAGACTTCATCATGGCTTCGGTGACTTCTCTCTCGATCTATAAAATACAGAAAAGAATGTAATACTGACCAGTGTCCACCACTGGGAGAGCTGGGCCCACACTGGGGAATCACCTGGCCTCACACATCATTCACCCTCCTCTCCTCTCATCTAGTAGTGAGGGCACAGTGAGTCTGCAGGGTCTGCTTGGCATAAGAGCCCAGTGCACACGAGGAGAGCACTAAACACAAAGTGCATTAAAGGCATTGTGGTAAAAGAAAATATATATAATTTGGCCTTAACCCCACCTCTCTTGACCTGTGTATTTTAGTACCTACTTTCAATTATAGTTCTGGAGAATCATTTCATATGACTATGTTTTGCTGTTGTTCTTTTATTCCTACTAGAAGTTTATGGATAAAGGTTCAGGTGGGTGTTACCAGTTGGGGTCCCTGCAAAGTCTTTCACTGGCAGCATTGACCGAACAATGACAGACTGTGCAGGGACACCCCCCCCCAATGGTAACACCCATCTGTACCATTTATCCATAAAATTCTAGCAGGAATAAAAGAATAATGCCAAAACAGTCATAAGAATGATTGTTCCAGAATTGTCATTTTATGTGGAATACGATTATTTACTAAAAAGCAGATGTCAGGAGAGGTTACAGGATCAGAATTTCCAGATTGATGGTCTATCCTCAAGACAAGCTGTTATCTTGTATCTTCAGTGCCGGAACTACACAGCTCTGCTCATTGTGTAGTGGAGGGAGCCGGTAACATTCACTTCAATGGGGCAGGACTGTGTTCTACCTAAAGCAAGAAACGCACTCACCTGCACCCCCCCCCCCCCTCGATTCCAGCTCTGAGGCTCCGTTCAGCGATTCATCTGGTGCCCGGCCTGTAAACTTCCATTTGGGGGGTCACATGCAACCCGCAGCCATTCAGGCATATGAGCCCAGTGAAAAGCAGCAGCAGTGCATGTGAACCCCGTCCAGTGCTGGAGCCAAGCGTCAGGGAGCAGGGGAGTACATTTCTTACTTTGGGTAGAACATGGTCCTCGGCCAAACTAAAAAAGGGGGTTAATGCTAGAAGACCTTAGTTAATCAGGGACGGACTGGTTGTTATGGATGTGCTGTGGATATGAAAGGCTGTAGTTGCTATACAGTGCATTCCCAGCAAATAGTCTACCTCACTTATAAAAGCTGGTCAGCTCAGAGACTGTACATTGCGACGTCCCTCTATTATTCTTCCTGGAAATGTCTCTACCCAATCTGACATGGTCTAAGTCTGGAGGGAACCTTTGACAACTGGAAAGATAACAGCTGGATGTTATTTACTCATACATTTCCAGGAGGAATAATAGAGGGACAGCATGAAGCAAAATGCTGCTCTTGAAGTTATTTCATTGCTAGTGCAAGTATTCACTAAAACTAAAAAAGCTGGCAGCTTCTCTTTAACAGGCCCAATTCCTCTGGGTCTCCTAGGATCAGCCGATCGTGCCATGGGATGTGACAAACCGGTCTTTAGTTTATGCAGGAGGAAAGGTAGCAACGCACAGTATCTTCTGTGCAATGATGGATGAACTGAGACCTCCAGCAATATGGGGTCTCCCACCCCACCACATCCCCCAAGAAACCACACGGCAGTGGCTCATGTGCAGCAGACGAGCCCTTTAGACAGGCCTGTGTGGTATAGTCCCTGATATACTGGAGGGTAATCAGAGCCGCAAGTCACCATTAGCGCTTGATGTAATATCTTCTAAGAAGCAACATATGGCGGGGAAGCTGAACCGAAGACGTCGCCATCAATTCAGCTGACTGATCTGTTACACGGACTGTGTGAAAGTAATGTGCTCACATCAGAGATGAGGAGGTGGATGTAATGCGGGCTGGCAGGCCGATTCTTACATGCCACAAAGAATCATGAAGACCAGCTGCTCGCAGTACCCCCTCTCCATAAATACACAGGGGTCATATCAGGGGTGCAGACTCTCCGCCGTTCTCCTAGGCGTATGTGCGGGGTGACAGTGACCAGGAAGACCAGCACTAGCCAACTATGATTAGTGCGGGGCATTAGGCACATCTATAGGGCACTGTATTCAGGGAGAGCTCAAGCACATGATCAAGAAGTAGAAATGAGCAAGACATCCGATTGAGGCGTTCAAATGAAAATATGAAACTTATTAATATATCTCAAAGAAAAAAAATGCCTCTTTCTCCACTTATCAGGCTGCTCTTCATCCACCCCTTACTGTCAGATTACTGATAAAACCTGTACACATGAGGCAGAGATGGACTACAGGCTCAAAGAGGGATCAGGTTACAGCTGCTGCCTTTAAAAAAAAAAACATCTCTTCTCAAGTAGATTTGACTCTTTTCAAGGGGGGGGGGGGGTGACCGATCGAAGGCCAGACATGGGGGTCCGATCGGAAGCCAAAAACCAGGGGCGGGAATTGGTTGGGAGTGCAATCGCAGGTCAGACACAGGGGGGAGCGATCGCAGGTCAGACACAGGGGGGAGCGATCGCAGGTCAGACACAGGGGGGAGCGATCGCAGGTCAGACACAGGGGGGAGCGATCGCAGGTCAGACACAGGGGGGAGCGATCGCAGGTCAGACACAGGGGGGAGCGATCGCAGGTCAGACACAGGGGGGAGCGATCGCAGGTCAGACACAGGGGGGAGCGATCGCAGGTCAGACACAGGGGGGAGCGATCGCAGGTCAGACACAGGGGGGAGCGATCGCAGGTCAGACACAGGGAGGAGCGATCGCAGGTCAGACACAGGGAGCGATCGCAGGTCAGACACAGGGAGGAGCAATCGCAGGTCAGACACAGGGAGGAGCAATCGCAGGTCAGACACGGGGGGGAGCAATCGCAGGTCAGACACGGGGGGGAGCAATCGCAGGTCAGACACGGGGGGGAGCAATCGCAGGTCAGACACGGGGGGGAGCAATCGCAGGTCAGACACGGGGGGAGCAATCGCAGGTCAGACACGGGGGGGAGCAATCGCAGGTCAGACACGGGGGGGGAGCAATCGCAGGTCAGACACGGGGGGGAGCAATCGCAGGTCAGACACGGGGGGGAGCGATCGCAGGTCAGACACGGGGGGGGGAGCGATCGCAGGTCAGACACAGGGAGGAGCGATCGCAGGTCAGACACGGGGGGGAACAATCGCAGGTCAGACACAGGGGGGAGCAATCGCAGGTCAGACACAGGGGGGAGCAATCGCAGGTCAGACACGGGGGAGCAATCGCAGGTCAGACACGGGGGGAGCAATCGCAGGTCAGACACGGGGGGGGAGCAATCGCAGGTCAGACACAAGGGCGGCGATGAAGATTGGGTGGTGTGTTCTACGATCTGAAGAAAAATACTTTCTTATTTTTCTTATAAAGTGAAAAATACTTTAAGCAGATAAATGTTCTGCCGTGGTCACTGGGAGAAAGAGGAGCAGTAACCAGAGTCGTGGGGCCTCCTTTAATTACCTGTTCCTGTGCTTTTCTGGAGATGGGGGCGTAGTCCTGCAGCAGAGTGGCCATCGTAAAATACGTTGTAGACAGTTCCCAGTAAACCGAATCCCACACGGCCTGATGAGTTTCTCGATTATTGAGCGACTTTAATGCTCTGTGATAGTAATCAACGGCCTGCAAAGGCAAGAAAGATTACACGCCATTACTTCCCCATTAGCAGCGTGGAAAGAATGACTCCACCGGACTAGTTATGTGCCACCATTACTTTATATAATAAAACATACGGCTGCCTTTGAACACAATTTGAACGTTTATGGAAAGAATGTATTACATAAAACACACAGTACAGTCTGAATGACACTCTATAGTTCACACCTCCTGTGTGGAGACTGGAGTTTTCTATACTGGGCTCATTCTGACGGCCGTATGATGTCCGCATAAATACGGATCCGTCCACATTCCGTTTTTTTGTGGACCCATAGACTTCAATGGGGCTATGTCCTGATTTTCACTGACAAGTATGGGCCCATTCACACGACCGTATTATTGCGGGTCCGCAAAAATGCGGACACGCAATACTACGGGTGACGCCCGGGGTGTGTTTCACGAGGCTTGGAACACGTGGCCGGGCGCTCCATTGAAAATGCCTATACTTGTCCGCTGTTGCGGACAAGTATAGGACATGTTTATTTTTTTTTTGCGGAGCCCGCTCTCATGCAAGTGAATGGGCCCGCATCTATTCCGCAATATTGCGGAATAGATGCGGCCCCATTCACACAGTCGTGTGAATGGGCCCTAAAGGACATGTTTCATTTGTTTGGCGGAGCCATGGAATGGAAAAAAAAAAAAGGGCCCATAGAAGTGAATGGGTCAGTATGTAATCCACAAAAAAACGGATCCGCATTTTTGCCGACAACATACGGCCGTCTGAATGAGCCCTAATGCTACAATCACACGACTGCATGAATGAGTTGCATCCGTTCCGCAATTTTGCTGAACGGGTGCGGACTCATTAATTTAGAAGGGAACGCAAAAGATGCGGACAGCGCACCGTGTGCTGTCCGCATCCGTGGTTCAGTTCTGTGGCTCCGCGGAAAGAATAGGCATTTTCTATTATGGTTGCGGCCATGTGCGGTACGCAAATTGCGGAACGTACACAGCCGATATCTGTGTTTTGCGGATCCGCGAAACACTATGGCCTTCTGAATGAGGCCTAGGTGCACATGGGAAGCAATTGCTGCAGATATTACCTGGAGATTAGCCTGCACATGATGCGGATTACGTGCGTTTGTTTTCCGTGGAGATATTCATAAGGAAAAGCTGCAGCGTAATACAGTACCAGCACAGTGTATGAGATTAGACAAGTCACATGTACACTGCTTTTTTCCCCCCTTAGGTGCAGAAACTGACCTGCTGTGCGGATTCTGAAATCTGCAGCATGTCAATTGTTGCATTTCCCTTGTGCGGATTTAACCCCTTTCAATGGAAGGGTGAGATCTGTAGAAAATCTGCATCAAATCCGCACCAAAAGCCACATAATAATGCACAAAACAAAAGGAAAAAAAGAAAGTGATAAATAATACCGATTTATGTGTTTTTTTGTGGGTAGCTTAGGTGTAGGTTTCATGTGGATTTTACGTACATAAATCTGCACCGTGTTGCGAACTTGCCAAGGATTTTCATCAATTTTAAGGCAGAAGGGTTGAATTCTGCAGTGAATTCACAGTAAAATCTGCATGTAACACATGCAGATTCCGCCACGGATTTGCAACAAAATCCGTGGATGAATCCGATGCCAAGGCCGTTTCCGATGACAACATGGAGAACTGTGACCGCAAGTCAAGATCAGCATAAACTGAATCATACAATGCATGTGATGGTGAATGGCTTCTACCACAGCTCATCCATACCTTATTATAGTACAGCGCCTCCTCTGGAGAGAACTCCCCTCTCCTTTCATCGCTCCCACTCCCGCAGTGAGCCTGGGCGCACAGCCTCATCAGACGCCCCATGTTACACAACAAGAGGGAGGTGTTCGTGGTGTCCTCAATCGATTCAAAACTGGAGATTCCTTTTTCAAAGCTGGAGTAGCTTTTCTTCCACAAGTCTTGTTCGGCACTAGAGACGTTTTTGTTTGCTGGAAAATGGCAGAAAAGAAAAAAAAAAAAAAGTTTCTCTCTCGAAGGGGAGGGGGTGGGGGAGTACTACTGCAATGTATCGGCTGCAGGTTGGGTCGGCCATTTGTCAGTGACAGCCACTTCTGCTTTCTCTTTTCCACGGTGCATAGCGTTCAATGAGCGGCAAGAAGTGAATAAAGGGAGTCGCTACTCCTCTTCCTCTATAGGACCCGGTGATCACATGATCGGGTTGGTCAGAGCAGAGCTGCAGAGTCTTAGCAGACCCCGATCAGCTCTGCCTGTGTGCAATGCCAATACAGGGGGCTGTTTTACCATTTAAAAGGGGCTCTTTTTGATGCCCAAGTTAGGCTGAGTTCACACTTCAGTTATTTGATCAGTTACTTCCATCAGTTATTGTGAGATAAGGTATAATGGAAAGATGTCCTCCTGTTCTGTGTCCTGCGTTTTTGACCCACACCTGGTTTACGCTCATAATAACTGACGGAAATAACTGAAGTTTGAATTCAGCCGTAGGCCTCATGCACACGACCGCGCCATGTTTTGCAATCCGCAAAACACATATGCCGGCTGCGTGCATTCTGCAATTTGTGGAACGGAACGCACCGTGAATAATAGAAATGCCTATTCTTGTCCTGTAAAACAGACAAGAATAGAACATGTTCTGTTTTTTTTGCGGGGCCACGGAACGGAACAACGGATGCGGACAGTACACGGAGTCCTGTCCGCATCTTTTGTGCCCCCATTGAAGTGAATGGGTCAGCATCCGAGCTGCAAAAAAAATGCAGCTGGGATGTGGGACCAAAACAACGGTCGTGTGCATGAGGCCTTACAGGAAATAGTACAAAAGTACAATATAAAAAAAAAAAAAAAAAAAAAAAAAAAAGGGTCCCTGCCCCCAAGTTGTTTTTTAATGACTTCTTCTGGGGACATATAAAAATATCTTAATAAAACAAAGTAAGTAAATAACAATAAAATACAAATAAAAGCAAAAAAAATATATAATAAATAAAAAAATGCCCATGCCGACGGAAAACACCACCATTATCGCCCCGTTCACATGAAATGATACATATTATATAGCAAAATGACCTGTACTAATTAGGGAACCCATTATAATAATTTATTTTGGTGCCATATCTTTTGCATATTTAAGACTTTTTTTTTTTCATTTTTTTTTGCAGTTTTCCCCAAATAAAACTAAAGAAAAACAAAACAGAATTCTCTAAAACAAACAAAAAAAAACATTACTAAAAACCACTAGGTGTCACTAAAAAAAAAAAAAAGTTTCTGGTCACTGAGGCTTTTTCAATGGTTGATATTTATTAGTAATATTCTTATTAAGAAGTAAAAAAGTAATGAGAAATCTATAATGTAATAAGACGTTTTAGTTTGTGGAGCAGGTTGAGGGTGCAGGAGGTAAGATGTAAGGAGAGGATGCGCTGAACTTCTGTATTTTGGACGGAGCGGTGATGCAGTTTGCAGCATGGTGGATGGCCAGAAGCATTATTATGCAGGAGAAATGCAAACAGGACCTTGGTCCCTGATTGTCAAGGTGAGAGGGGTGGCTCGAGGAACTGTGGTGTGTGGCATACCAGCAGGTTCTTCTTAGGGACATAACCAAAAAAGGTCCCAGATGACACTGCACAGGATAAGCCCGTCATGTACGCCGCCCGTATAATAAACCTGACTAGAAAAAGTTGTTTTTCCGACTGCCATTAAACACTTGTTTTGGCACTTAAATGTTACCGCTGAATCCTAGCTTCGTCCCTTTCAAAAGGAAAATGGGCTGAAATTGCATGAAAATTGCACAGAAAAAAATGTAAATGAAGAGGATGTAAATATAAGGTTTGTCGCCATCAGGCTCGGAAAAATCACTACTCTGAAAATAACAGGAAAATGAAAATTGCAGGAACTCCGCTCTAGTGCTTAACTATATATGCAAACGAACAAAGCGCAGTACAGAAATCATTAGCGCATTATAGTTGGCTGACAAGGTTACAGGAGGACCAGGAACGCGCCTGCTAACTTCAAGTGTACCTCCAATTACAGAGCAGATTCTGCTTCCAAATAGCAGAATGAAGCAGCCCCAGTCCATCTGCGGGTCAGTTATCTCTGACCCCACATACTGTGGGCAGATGTCAGCTGTGTAACACATCCTGCATTATACTCCAGAGCTGCACTCGCTATGTACATACATTATTTATCCTGTACTGATCCCGAGTTACATCCTGTATTATACTCCAGAGCTGCACTCACTATTCTGCTGGTGGAGTCACTGTGTACATACATTACTTATCCTGTACTGATGCTGAGTTATATCCTGTATTATACTCCAGAGCTGCACTCACTATTCTGCTGGTGGAGTCACTGTGTACATACATTACTTATCCTGTACTGATCCTGAGTTACATCCTGCATTATACTCCAGAGCTGCACTCACTATTCTGCTTGTGCAGTCACTGTGTACATACATTACTTATCCTGTACTGATCCTGAGTTACATCCTGTATTATACTCCAGAGCTGCACTCACTATTCTGCTGGTGGAGTCACTGTGTACATACATTACTTATCCTGTACTGATCCTGAGTTATATCCTGTATTATACTCCAGAGCTGCACTCACTATTCTGCTGGTGGAGTCACTGTGTACATACATTACTTATGATGTACTGATCCTGAGTTACATCCTGTATTATACTACAGAGCTGCACTCACTATTCTGCTTGTGCAGTCACTGTGTACATACATTACTTATCCTGTACTGATCCTGAGTTACATCCTGTATTATACTCCAGAGCTGCACTCACTATTCTGCTTGTGCAGTCACTGTGTACATACATTACTTATCCTGTACTGATCCTGAGTTACATCCTGTATTATACTCCAGAGCTGCACTCACTATTCTGCTTGTGCAGTCACTGTGTACATACATTAATTATCTGTACTGATCCTGAGTTACATTCTGCATTATACTCCAGAGCTGCACTCACTATTCTGCTGGTGCAGTCACTGTGTACATACTTACATTACTTATCCTGTACTGATCCTGAGTTACATCTAGTATTATACTCTAGAGCTGCACTCACTATTCTGCTGGTGCATCACTGTGTACATACATTACTTATCCTGTACTGATGCTGAGTTATATCCTGATTATACTCCAGAGCTGCACTCATATTCTGCTGGTGGAGTCACTGTGTACATACATTATTATCCTGTACTGATCCTGAGTTACATCTGCATTATACTCCAGAGCTGCACTACATTCTGCTTGTGCACACTGTGTACATACATTACTTATCCTGTACTGATCCTGAGTTACATCCTGTATATACTCCAGAGCTGCACTCACTATTCTGCTGGTGGAGTCACTGTGTACATACATTACTTATCCTGTACTGATCCTGAGTTATATCCTGTATTATACTCAGAGCTGCACTACTATTCTGCTGGTGGAGTCACTGTGTACATACATTACTTATGTGTACTGATCCTGAGTTACATCCTGTATTATACTACAGAGCTGCACTCACTATTCTGCTTGTGCAGTCACTGTGTACATACATTACTTATCCTGTACTGATCCTGAGTTACATCCTGTATTATACTCCAGAGCTGCACTCACTATTCTGCTTGTGCAGTCACTGTGTACTACATTACTTATCTGTATGATCCTGAGTTACATCCTGTATCTCCAGAGCTACTCACTATTCTGCTTGTGCAGTCACTGTGTACATACATTAATTATCTGTACTGATCTGAGTTACATTCTGCATTATACTCCAGAGCTGCACTCACTATTCTGCTGTGCAGTCATGGTACATACATTACTTATCCTGTACTGATCCTGAGTTACATCTAGTATTATACTCTAGAGCTGCACTCACTATTCTGCTGGTGCAGTCACTGTGTACATACATTACTTATCCTGTGTTAGATCTAGTATTATACTCCAGAGCTGCACGCATTATTCTGCTGGTGCAGTCACTGTGTACATACATTACATTACTTATCCTGTACTGATCCTGAGTTACATCCTGTATTATACTCCAGAGCTGCACTCACTATTCTGCTTGTGCAGTCACTGTGTACATACATTACTTATCCTGTACTGATCCTGTGTTAGATCTAGTATTATACTCCAGAGGTGTACTCACTATTCTGCTGATGGCGTGGGGAGAGGGGGGGTCATTCACATTGGGGTCTGACCCGAGGTCTAATGAAAGATATTTTTTTCTTACTGTCCTACTCTAAAACATTATAGGGCGAAAAATACAGTAACTAAAGAAATATAAAGTTTCTTTATTATATGAGGGGTGAGATTCCCAATGACAGTAATCACACAGGGATATAATTGCCTATATTACACCCCGTGCACAGATCGGTCTGGAGCACCTACCTGATCTCTCGGTCTGGAGGGCGGCTGCCTGGTTCATATAAAACACTCCGATCTCGTTGCGGATATTGCCCAGTCTCTTCAGCAGCTGAGACTGCAGCTCGGGGTTTTGGGTCTTGAGGTTGGTGACAACCAGGATGTCGCTGGTGGCTTCATAACACTTACAGCTGATGGAGAGCTGGCACTCCAAGTCAGTGATCAGGTCGGTCACAAAAGAAAACTCTGAGAAGAACAAAATGGATTTATGGCCATGATCAGGACATCAGAGGATCGAGCACGTTACTGTACATGATATAATGCTTTCAGATTGTATGTATTATGTGCACGGTCTGTAAAATAATTATAATACACCTCACAATCTGACGATACAGAACGTGACAATGAGGCAGAGATCAGCGGCACTACATGGGCACTGCTTATCAGGTTATGCAGAAGTTGTCTGCCACAGGCTGATTTTCAGGAAGTTTTTTCCCCCTTGTCAACCACTGACTGACATGTATAGCATCATAAAACACACCTCAGCCGCTGCAGCACCCCGTCACGCACAGAGCAGCCGCTGTAGCACTCCCGTCACGCACAGAGCAGCCGTTGCAGCACCCCCGTCACGCACAGTCAGGCCGCTGCAGCACCCCCGCCACGCACAGTCAGGCCGCTGCAGCACCTCGTCATGCACACCTCGGCCACTGCAGCACCTCATCATACACACCTCAGCCGCTGCAACACCATCATACACACCTCAGTCGCTGCAGTACCTCGTCATACACACCTCGGCCACTGCAGCACCTCATCATACACACCTCAGCCGCTGCAACACCTCATCATACACACCTCAGTCGCTGCAGTACTATCATACCACCTCAGCCGCTGCTACCTAGTCATACACACCTCAGCCGCTGCAGCCCCTCATCATACACACCTCAGCCGCTGCAGCCCCTCATCATACACACATCAGCCGCTGCAGCCCCTCGTCATACACACATCAGCCGCTGCTGCACCTCGTCACACACACCTCAGCCGCTGCTGCACCTCGTCATACGCACCTCAGCCGCTGCTGCACCTCGTCATACGCACCTCAGCCACTGCAGCCCCTCATCATACACACATCAGCCGCTGCAGCCCCTCATCATACACACATCAGCCGCTGCAGCCCCTCATCATACACACCTCAGCCGCTGCTGCACCTCGTCACACACACCTCAGCCACTGCAGCACCTCGTCATACGCACCTCAGCCGCTGCAACACCTCATCATACGCACCTCAGCACGCTGCAACACCTCATCATACACACCTCAGCCGCTGCAGCACCTCGTCATACGCACCTCAGCCACTGCAGCACCTCATCATACACACCTCAGCCGCACCTCGTCACACACACACCTCAGCCACTGCTGCAACCTCGTCATACACACCTCAGCCACTGCAGCACCTCGTCATACGCACCTCAGCCACTGCAGCACCTCATCATACACACCTCAGCCACTGCAGCACCTCATCATACACACCTCAGCCACTGCAGCCCCTCATCATACACACCTCAGCCACTGCTGCACCTCATCATACACACCTCAGCCGCTGCAGCGCCTCATCGTACACACATCAGCCGCTGCAGCACCTCATCATACACACCTCAGCCGCTGCAACACCTCATCATACACACCTCAGCCGCTGCTGCACCTCATCATACACACATCAGCCGCTGCAGCACCTCATCATACACACCTCAGCCGCTGCAGCCCCTCATCATACACACATCAGCCGCTGCAGAAGAAAATCATTCTTTCAGTGCCTTGCCGCTCAAGCTGTGCCTTTGAAAACACCATTCATTTCAAACTGCCACCTGACTATCTTTGAGGCAAGAAATGGCGAGGGATCAGATCAAAGCTAAACAGCAGTACTGCCAAACACAAAAAGCACTACTGATTAGCCAAAACTTTCCCTAGCACCTCGTCATCACCTATACTAGACACAGTTTCTGGGTCTGAAGTAAGAAAGCATGCCGTCCTCCATATTTAACCTTTCTTGGGTGCAACTAGATCAACTCAATAAAGATAACTACCCAGGGGGCACGCCAGTGAAGTAATGTAGAGTAATGGGGGTTGTACGTTAGAAGGAGTGCTTACTACATCAGCAGGACTCACCTTCACAGCTGGATTCTCTGTGTAGACTGTGCAGAATCTCCTGATCATCTCTCGTCTGGTAATTGTATTCCTCAAAATATGCAGCTCGATTACCTGCGTTCTGCGCCAGCATGAGCTGGATGTCGCCGCAGAGAGTAAGGTACTGACACAGCAGCAGCATCACTTCCGGAACTTGGTTGGTACAGAGGCAGCTGTAAGCATCTAGACAGGAGAAGACAGAGGGAAAGTGGAAGAGCAGCTGCATACGTGTCAATGTCCCAGTACCGTGGTATCTATCAGTCCTGTGCCTAAATGACAAAACCATCTATACCAGAGATCTCAAACTCGGGGCCCTCCAGCTGTTGTAAAACTACAACTCCCAGCATGCCCCAATAGCTGTAGGCTCTCCTGGCATGATGGAAGTTGTAGTTTTACAACAGCTGGAGGGCCACGAGTTTGAGATCTCTGATCTATACCGACTGAGCGAGGAGGGAGATGCCATCCATCAACCGGCAAACACCTCCTGTGTGCCGCTCAGTATGGAGGAGGCACAGAGCCCTGCCCCGAGAAACCTCCACGCCGAGGTCCTCCGGTGCTTCCTTGTAAAAGTCCCTCACAATGGTGGCATGGAGGAGATTACTGGAATCACTCCTATTGTACTATACATATACTGGATCATGTAAACCGTTCTTAGAACAGACGACTGATTTGGGCATTTTGATAGCTATACCCCCAAAAGAAAAAAAAAAAAAATCATAGTTAAAGGGGTTATCCGACCTCTATAATGACCCCCCTAATGCCTTGGCCCCTTAGATAGGTCACACTTACCACACTCCTCGGGACCCCTGTCGCTTCTGATCCGGGCACCGCCGCTGATGCATCTCCCTGTTTTGATCTGGCCCCCATGGTGGGCAGGGGGGCATTCGGTCTAGCCACCAGCAGGCCCCAATGTGGACGAGCCCCCCTAGAGTTACCCGTGATGCTAAGGCTCGTCCTCGCCACAGACACCCCCTAACCCCCCGAGATATGAGGAGATCCAGCAGCAGCTGGGGAGTGGGGTAAGTATAACCTATCTGATGGTCCCCGGAATAAGGAGGGGGGGGGGGGTTATTATAGGGGTTGGATAACTCCTTTAACCCTTGAAGACCAGGCTATGTTTTGCCTTAAAAGGGTTGGGCATTTTGCTATACCTAAGACCAGGTCATCAATATCAGATCAGCGGGGGGTTGTCGGATCATCTTGTTTGAAGACAATGCAGCACAGCGTTCTCTTCACTGTTCAGCTACTAGTAATGTAATTACACCTCCTCCATCCCATTCACTTCAATGGGAAAGAGCAGACTGAGTTTAAAGGCTCCTTCCCATTGAGGTAAATGGGATGGAGCAGATGAAATTACACCTGCTCGCCGCTGCAATGACGGAGTGCTGCATTCTCTTCAAACAGCGCCGGCAATCAGATATTGATCCAATATAGGAAACCGGCCAACTCTTTAAAGAAGTACTGTATTTTTTGTCCCATAAGATGCACTTTTTTATCCCCAAAAAAATGTGGGGAAAATGCCAGTGCGTCTTATGAGGTGAATACTAATGAGTGCTTCCAGTATGGAAGCGCTCATTAGTACAATGGGACCGGGAAGCGGTTAATGTAGCACTCCTCCCGGGCTCTGTACTCACCGCTTCCTGGTCCTCTGCCATTGGCTGTGACAGTGCGATGACGTCAGCGCACACTGTGACCTCATGCTGTGAGCGTGGGGTCAGAGCAGAGCGCGCAACAAGAAGAGATGGATCCTGGGAGCGAAGGCTCCGTCCGGAGCAGGAGAGGCAAGTGGATTTTTGTTTTTAATTTTATTTATTCTGAGCAAGTGGGGGTCATTCACATTCAGGGATCTGATTTGAGGTCTGAATTGGGGGGGGGGGGTATTCATAATGGGGCTGTTATCTGAGGTTCATTCACATTGGGGGTCTGATCTGAGATGGGAAGGGGGGGGAGGTTCTTATTCATATTGGGGCCCTGAGCTGAGGTCTGATTGGGGGTCATTCACATTCGGTGGTCTGCTGATTGGGGGTCATTCACATTCGGTGGTCTGCTGATTGGGGGTCATTCACATTCGGTGGTCTGATTTGAGGTCTGAAATGGGGGGGTGTATTCATAATGGGGCTGTTATCTGAGGTTCATTCACATTGGGGGTCTGATCTGAGATGGGAAGGGGGGGGGGGTTCTTATTCATATTGGGGCCCTGATCGGAGGTCTGATTGGGGGTCATTCACATTCGGTGGTCTGCTGATTGGGGGTCATTCACATTCGGTGGTCTGATCTGAGGTCTGATTGGGGGTCATTCACATTCAGGTCTGATCTGAGGTGTTATTGGGGGTCCGATTGGGGCTCTGAGCTGAGGTCTAATGAAAAATATTTTTTTCTTATTCTCCTCCTAGGTGCGTCTTGTAGGGTGAAAAATACGGTACTTTAATACTGATGGCCTTTACTTAGGATAGGCCTTCAATATCTGATCAGCAGAGGTCTAAAATCATATCCCCGACCCCCGTCGATCAGCTGTTCCGCAGGAGCTCAGGAACTATGGCGCTCCATCCATTATGTAGAGGGTAATCGGCTCCATCCACTACACATCTGCTTTGACGCTCTATTCATCCCTGACATCATATGAAAGTGATTTTGACTTTCAGTCGCTTAGGCGCTCGCTTTTATAATATTCTTAGCATCCTAGGTTATATCTGCTTGAGGGGAAAGTTAGGTGATAACTTAGGTGAAGTTAGGTGAATGACTGAAATCATGCATTCCAGTTCAAGAACCCATGGTGCAGTTTTCCAAATAGCCAGTGGCAAGTAGTGCCGGCATGCAGGGAAAAGCTTTAGGGACGGCACAATGTTAAACCAGTGCAACCCTTGAAATCCTCCTGTAGTGCCCCTTTAAAGGTGTCTCCCTGTGTGTAACAGTCAGCAACTTACCATAGCACTGTAAGGCCAGCCTAATGTACCGCAAGGCTCGGCCGTACTTCTGCAGGCTCATCGAGGCGTCTGACAGCACATAATACGCTTTTGAGGCTTTAATAATCAGCTGCAGCTTCATCTTGAACTGCCAGGAGCCGGGGACAATCCCAGATCTGCTGGAGCACTGGTTCTTAGAACTTTCCACTAGACAGGATAAGAGAAGAAATCCGCTGTCACCAGACACGGCAAGCTAAAAGTGACTGGCAAATATATTCTAGATCGCGGCCTCACCGTCATTTTGTACAGTTTTTTTTTAAAAATATTTCTTTGCAAATGTTGCAGAGGGTTTTTTGTTTGTTTCTTTGTTTTTTATTTTTGCTGCAGGGATTCAATTACCTAAGCAAACTGCCATTTAAAGGGGCTATCCCTGGAACAGCATTCATCACGTATCCACGAGCACCTTGTCTGAATGTCAGTCCACTGCTCCATTTACTTCTATGGCACTGGAGCAGACAGCACTCAGTCAGTCCCGTAGAAGTGAATGGTGTGATGGATCGACATACGTACACAACCTCTCCATTCAGAGTGGGACCCCCGAGATCACTGCAGGTCCCATCAGTCTGACCCCGACTAGCTGTTATTTAACACATGTTCTGATGATAGATGATAAAAGCTGTGGACCTGTCACTTATACTTGCATTTTTATATGAAATGACAATTCTGGAGCATCTATTCTTATGACTATGTGCTAAACCATTCCTCTTTTATTCCTACTAAAATATGAATAAATTGCCATTAGGGGGCGTATCCCCTGCACGGTCTCATCACACTGTCCAGTCAGTGTGGGCTGTGTCAGACTGTGCAGGGACACATCACTTTGAAAAAGAGAATGGTAATGCCCAGTTGGAAAAATATTTATAAATTTATAGTTGGAACAACCGATTCATTAAAATAGATGCTCTAAAATGATTGGAAATCAAATGTTACTAGAACTGGCATGTTAGGAGAGGGGACAGGTCCTCTTTTAAAGGGAATTTGTCACCAGGAACCCGTAACTAAAACCAGTTGCATTGTCAGATTCACGCTTGTCAACGTAATCTAATGCTCTTTTTAATTTTAATACTTTTAATCTTATGCAAATGATTCCCTGGTGCAACTATGGAATTGCTGTTGCACCCGAGGCTCAGCTCACTTGCCTTGATGTCCACTCTTCACCACTTTGACTGTCCAGGCCAGGCAGTTTAGACATATTCATGTCTGGTCCTTAAAGGGGTTATCCCACGAATGATGTAAAAAATTAAAATCAGACATCATATAGTACATGACAACCTCTTTCTAACAAAGCTAGAACCAGCCCTGTACCTCACATGGATCCAGAGATCTACACGTTCATTGCTCTACTAGATTTATATCAAGCTGACAGCTCAAGGGGAGTGTCTTTTCTGCTGCAGCTCAAGAGGCGTGTCCATGATCTCCCTATCACAGCTCAGGGGGCGTGTCTCAGCTCTCCCTATCACAGCTCAGGAGGCGTGTCTCAGCTCTCCCTATCACAGCTCAGGAGGCGTGTCCATGCTCTCCCTATCACAGCTCAGGAGGCATGTCCATGCTCTCCCTATCACAGCTCAGGAGGCATGTCCATGCTCTCCCTATCACAGCTCAGGAGGCATGTCCATGCTCTCCCTATCACAGCTCAGGAGGCGTGTCCATGCTCTCCCTATCACAGCTCAGAAGGCGTGCCAATGCGCTCCCTATCACAGCTCAGGAGGCGTGTCCATGCTCTCCCTATCACAGCTCAGGAGGCGTGTCCATGCGCTCCCTATCACAGCTCAGGAGGCAGTTAAAAGTTGAAACTGAGCATGTGCGGCCTGCTCAGTGAATAGGTCAAAGAAATAAGAAGTTAAATGGTCCTATACAGATACATGTTATTGAATAAACCAGTAACTATAAAAAAATTTTTTTAATGACACGCAATTACAAAAGTATTCAGATCCAGGTGCTTGTTTGTTTGAAAACTGTAGAATATTTTTTTTGGGACTACCCCTTTAAGTCTTGCGGGAGCAGGCGGTGATCTACAGCCATGTACAGTGCGTGCACCAAATACACTCCAGCGAGACTTC
Organism: Rhinella marina; assembly: GCA_900303285.1. Classification (NCBI taxonomy): domain Eukaryota; kingdom Metazoa; phylum Chordata; class Amphibia; order Anura; family Bufonidae; genus Rhinella; species Rhinella marina. The sequence continues at coordinate 156,106 of ONZH01008326.1, forward strand.
TGGACCAGGCGTAAGTACATCTACACTGCCTGGCTTTGTAAGTAAAAGGCAAGTGAGCAGAGCCTCGGGTGCAAGAGCAACGCCCTCTGTGCACCGAGGGGCTAATTTGTGTAAAACTGGCTTTGCACTACATTTTTTGGTCATGCGCTTTATGCATGTTTTACATATAAAATCTAGCTGTGCAAAAAACACAGCTGTTCACTGTAAACTAGTACATGTAGCCAATACATGTGCAATTCCCTGACAAGCAGGCGGGGGTTCACCAAATGCAAACCTCCACGTCACAGAGAGATTTCAGAAACGTGTCATTTGTGGATGAAGTGGGCGTGCCACCCATATCTTATAGGCCCTGTTCACATCTGTGTTGGAGGCTCCTGCATGCCACGTGCAGTGAAGCCAAATATAACACTCTTACTTTTTTGCAGAAACAGCGCCATCTGTTTTTCCAGGCATTCGGAAACGACATTGGCGGGCTCATCCTCATATTTTAGGGGTATGGGGGTGTTGGGGTCAGCTGCTGGGAGTTCGCCTTCCTTTTTAATACTGCTGTCAATAGATTTCAGCCCCTGAAACGAGCACAAAACTTTACGTTGAACCTCATCAGAGACGGTAGATGTGAAACCTGATCTAAGAGTCTAATACAAGTGCACAACTTACTTCTAGGACGTAACTGAGGACTAAGCGGCAGCGTTCTTCTGTGTCACTGCAAACCGGGAACGTGCAGCTCGGCTGGAAATAGAATACAGCCACGATGGTTAAACACATGAAGACGCGAACAATGACTGATAATGACCGGTAATCACAGCATTTATTGGGATGAGAAAAGTAATGTCTCTCTGCGGGCGGGGAACGCAAGAGGGAAGGGGCGTGGAAGCTGGAATGTGAGCACCTGACTCAAATGAGTATCCGTTATGAGGTTCTTCATCTCATTTTTTTTTTACCCTTTGCCTCAGCATCTCCAGATGTTAGTTGGAAGTCTTAGGTACTTTTGAAACGCAGTACAAAAATAAAAAAAATTTTTGGAAAAAAAAAAAAAGATTGCGGCTTGTTCTGTCTACAAATTGTGGCTCATTTGCTAGTGTTCTGCAATAGCTTTTTTTTTTTTTTTTTTTTTTTTTTTTTTTTTACAGAGATACACAGGAAGTGACATCAGATGGAGAATATACTCTCCTGTTATAAAAACAAAAAATGCAAAAACGAAAAAAAAAAAAAAAAAAAAAATCAATCACTAAAGTACACATCAAAATAAGGCCTAAAAAAAAACCCTGCATGTCACATCACAAAAAGAAAAATGTCGTTTTAGAGGCTTTTTTTCCCCCAAATTTATGTGGGATTATCCCAATACTGGTGACAAAGCAGTCAAATTATATTAGGCTACTTTCAAACTAGCGCTTTTTTGCAGATCAGTCATGGATCTACAAAAACGCTTCCGTTACAATGATACAACCGCATGCACACGTCATGAACGGATCCGAATGTATTAGGTCTTATATAGCCAAGACGGATCCGTCACAAACTCCACTGAAAGTCAATGGGGGGTGGATACATTTTCTATTGTGTCTGAGAAAACGGATCCGTCCCCATTGACTTGCATTGTGAGTCATGACGGATCTGTCTTGCTCAGCACCGTATCGCGGACAGAAAAAGGCTGCTTGCAGCGTTATTCTGTCCGCGATGGGAGCGCAACCAAACGGAATGGAATGCATTGTAGTGTTTCGTTTAGTTTTGTCTCCATTGACAATGAATGGGGACAAAACTGAAGCGTTTGCATCCGCTATGGAGATCCTATGACAGATCTCAATAGCGGAATTGAAAACGCAGATGTGAAAGTAGCCTTAGACTGTAAGCTCTAGGAAGGTTTCTTTCCGCTCATCTCTTTCTATATTGTGCGTTAGTGATTCTTGGGCAGATCATTTTGTTCACATCTTCAGCCTTCATACACATGTTTGGCCGTGCCTCTCCCTTCTTACCCTGATCTGATGAGTGGACTTGTACTTCTCTGGGACAGACAGCTCCCGGACAGATTTTATGATGGCCACAGCTTTGCAGTCTTCTGGGGGGTTAGGAGGATGACTGTACGAGCCGTTTTCATCACTATCGGGCAGCTCCTCTTCTTCATCCTCCTCCTCGCTGTAGCTCTCATCAGAGTTCCCATTGAGAGATCCTTCTCCACTTTCTTCTTTCTTAGGCTCCAGCTGAAACAGCTCTGACAGCATGTAGTTGGCTGAAGCAATAATCTAACAAGAAGAAAAAAAAAATGTGCAGAGAAGTCAACACTTAGATGCCCAATCGGCAGTCATTAAAAATTTGAGTCCGGTGGTTGTCCAGGTTTTTATACATTTTTGGATTTCCCCTATCCAAAGTCAAGTACAATTACCTCCTTCTAGCCACTCGCATCCAGCTCCTGGTCTCACACATGTGAACTTCCTGAATGCACAGGAGTCATGTATGCCACTGCAGCCAACAACTGGTCGCAGGGGTGATGTGTACCCCAAGTGGCACCTTTGGCTGCAACAGAACACGTAACCCTGCTGATGCCGGAAGTTTACATGTGGGGACTGGAGCACCAGGAAGAGATTGGTGGACTGAACAAGCTGGACCTGAACTGTGTGGAGCAAGGAAGCATGGTCAACTCCAAAGGCTGGACAACCCCTATGATTATATATATTGTCCCACTTTACAGTCCGGCACTGAATTTATCGACCCTTTATGTATTTTGTCAAATGTAAAAAAAAAAAAAAAAAAATTGACACAGACAGAAAAATAAAGCTGTTTTAGCCCAGGGTTATGGAGTTCAGAACCTTCCAAATATTACTTAAAGGGGTTATCCCATGACTAATGTAAAAAATGAAAATCAGACATCATATAGGACATGATAATCTCTTTCTAACAAAGCTAGAACCAGCCCTGTACCTCACATGGATCCAGAGATCTCCACATTCATTGCTCTATAAAGCTGGCAGCTCAGGGGCGTGTCTCAGCCCTCCCTATCACAGCTCAGGGGGCGTGTCTCAGCCCTCCCTATCACAGCTCAGGGGGCGTGTCTCAGCCCTCCCTATCACAGCTCAGGGGGCGTGTCTCAGCCCTCCCTATCACAGCTCAGGGGGCGTGTCTCAGCCCTCCCTATCACAGCTCAGGGGGCGTGTCTCAGCCCTCCTATCACAGCTCAGGGGGCGTGTCTCAGCCCTCCCTATCACAGCTCAGGGGGCGTGTCTCAGCCCTCCCTATCACAGCTCAGGGAGCGTGTCTCAGCCCTCCCTATCACAGCTCAGGGAGCGTGTCTCAGCCCTCCCTATCACAGCTCAGGGGGCGTGTCTCAGCCCTCCCTATCACAACTGAGCATGTGCGGCCATCTCAGTGAGCAGGACAAAGAAATTAGGAAAAAACTAACAGCAGGTGGCGCTATACAGATACATTTTACTGAATAGCTCACTGGCTACACTAAATTTTTAATTACATGCAATTACCAAAGTATTCAGATCCAGGGGCTGGTTTGAAAACTGTAGAATATTTTTCGTGGGACAACCCCTTTAACTAAAAGCCACTATTCCAGATATCTCCTACGGAACCCCATTAGGCCAGTAAAGACTGACACTGACCCATTGCTCCAGATCAGTCCTGTCATGTGTTAAACAGAAGTCTCTGTAACATGTGGGGGATGCAGAGCAACATTACTGTTCAGTTTGTCATCCAATATCAATAGAAAACGGTCAGCACTGCTCAGTCACATGAAATTGATGTGGATGCGGATGCGGACGTGTAAATGGACCCTAAATGTAAGACAGCTCGGAAGCTGTCTTACATATACAATCGCCGATGGATGCGCCGAACTTATGGAAAGGCCGACGCCTCTTCATAACTTTGGCGGATCCTCTGCTAGCGATGGGGCTTTATTAGGACCGGCGTCTAAAATGCTGGTCTTAATAAATGTGCCCCATAGTCCATGGGATAGAACATAAATGTTTAATAGATGCAGGTCCTACCTCTGGAAGAATGGGGGCTCCACCAACTCAAAGACCACCGGTGAGGCAGCCGCTGGTCACAGTATCCAGGTGGAGAACGCATACAGAGGTGGCTGTGCATGTATGAGGCTCTCTCTATTAACGGCTATAGAAAATAGCTTGAAGCGAATACTCAACAGGTTCTGTAACTCCCATACCAGTAGATGAGAGCTGAGCATGCACGGCTACTTCTCCATTCCTGCTCCACCTGGATAAAGAAGGGGCTTCACCCAGCAGGTCAGTGGTCTGTGTGGGTGTCTTACATTTACGGCATAATCTGTGGCTATACCATAAACATCTAACCAGGGAATACCCCTTTAATAGATAAGTTATCGTTTAAACATACCTGTGGGTGCCTTCCTTTATCCACTAACTTCAGACAGTTCAACAACAAAGTGCGAATAGTTCCATAATGTTTTCTATTCTGGGTCTTCTTCAGCATCATGTTACAGGCCACCCTATATAGGAAATCACAAGAACGATCAGGCGTCAGCATCTGTGCACTGTTCCTGCAGTACCACCAGCTGCCACATGAGGTCGCCCTCCCTCACACCCGGATGTCATTTGTCTCTTTTTGTTGCCTCGCTCCCTTTTCCAGGCCGTAAAATCTTTACAGTTTTAATGCACGATGCTAAATATTTAATGCTATCGTACCGAGCACAACTCCACGGAGACGCCGTCTTTGTTTACAAGCGCACTCCAGGGAGACATTACAAGTGACACGGATTACCGAACACAGAAGTGTTCAAAAAAGATCCAGCCTTCTATTGGTATTATTAGCAAGAAGGGATTGAGGGATGGGATTTAATTACTTCGCTCATCAGCAGTTAATTACTCTTGAGTGGCTCTTTTAAAGTCCCACGGAGACGCAATGCTCCGTAACTCACGTCAATTTCCCCGTTCTGTTCAGACATAAATATTATAACCTGTTCCTGCGCGGGAGGCTTATTACACCAGACGTAACTGTACTATGAAGCAGGAACAAAACCTTCCCTGTACAGGAAATTAGGATCTTATAAGAGACTTTTAGATATATCACCAGTCGGCTGCACAGACCCTGCACAGGCTGCATAGTTTTCACACCCGTCTTGGATTCCACTTGTGCCACCGGAGGATTTGCCTAATTTATGACGAGGTGTGGTGGAACATCTATACCACGAAGGCTGGTGTAGTTTTTAGCCAACATGTACATACGTGTTAGTAAATTTGCAGGCCCCTGCTCCACCCCTGTCGCACTGAGAAAACGTTTCGACACCAGCCGTGCAACTTAAACAAGAACTCAAACAAAAAATGTTATTCCATGTCCTGCTAGAAATGTACATGATATAATCTGTAGTGAATGTCATTTTCTTACCAGTAGCTGAATTCTTGACTTCTATCATCCTGAAGTTTCTTATCTGTATCATGTGACTAGGAATTAGACCCACCAACTCACACAGCACCTTGTGTGTCGACAGGAAGTCTAATTCTCTATGCATTCCTATGGGAGCCTCACTTTCAGTCTCATAGGAATGAATAGAGCAGTGACTGGCTTCCTGTCCTGGGTCAGTTGGAGGTCAGGGAGTTGGTCACATGACACAGCTACAATAAGAAGAGAGTGGAAACTCTCAATTTCAGCCTCTGATAAGAAAATGACATTCACTACAGATTATATCATGCACCTTTCTAACAGGTCAGAGAATAGTTCTTCTTTAATATTGTCCGGCTGGTCAAAAAGGAGACTTGTGACCATTTTTTTGTCTAACATAGTCGCAAACCCCTTGATAAATAACCCCCACTAATTGTGTGAACTAGGACTAAGCTGTAATTTATTGATTCAAATCTGTTTATTCTGGGATTAGGAGTCCAGTGGGCGGGCCTAATCAGAGATAAACAGTTAACACTTTATATGGAGAAGGTTGTCAAACGCTGATAGCACCGCCCACTGGACTCCTAAGCCTGAAAAGCAGGGATATAAATGAGTGAAACAGAAGGAAGGGCTCATGCACATGATCAGCCTGGGATACACGGTCTGTGTGTCGGCCACGGCTCCCCTGACTGTATCATAGTAATTTATGATACAGTGAGTCTCCATCTGACTGCAGGAATATTGCAGTGTACTGATATTATGTAAGTACACTGCAAAAGTCCCTAAATCAGACACAGAATGACTATATCATAAATTACTATAATAAGTTTGGTTCAGAGGAGCCGTGATCAGCCCGGGAGATGCGGTCGAAACACAGAACACGGTAGTCTGCATGACCCCTTAGGATACTTTCACACCTCTGACGTGAAAATCTGGGATGGCTGTTCTGGCAGACAAGCGGAGACCTGGTGGGACACAAATCGCAGCATGCTGCAGTCCGGCCGGGTCTCTGCTTGTCTGCCAGAATGCGTATGGATCTCGCCGGTACAGGCTGCCGGAATTAAAACCGGATGTGTGAAAGTAACTTTAGACCCCTTTCACACGAGCGAGTTTTCTGCGCGGGTGCAATCCGTGGTGTGACGTGACCGCATAGCACCTGTACAGAATCCTGACCTATTCACTTCAATGGGTCTGTGTACATGAGCGTTTTCACGCAGTCCTGGCCCCATAGAAGTGAATGGGGCTTCAGTGAAAAACGCATTGTAATCTGCAAGCAAGTGCGGACACGATGCGTTTCTCACTGATGGTTGATAAGAGATGTTGTTTGTAAACCTTCAGTTTTTAATCACGTGCGTGAAAAACGCATCAAAACGCATCGCACCCGCAGGGAAAAAACTGAACAACTGAACGCAATCGCAGACTAAACTGACTGAACTTTCTTCAAAAATGGTGCAAGTTTCACTGAACGCATCCGGAACAAATCCGTATCGTTCGTGTGAAAGAGGCCTAATACTGAATCTTTTCCTACAGAACTATATAGCAATCTGCTCAGCTCCTCATGCTTTATTACAAGTTTTCGAAAAGATAGAGCAGTCATTTCAAAATGACAGGTTCCGTTTAAAGGGGTTGTCAGAAGAAAGAAAATTCTTTAGAAAGGGCTCAATATATGGGAGTGTGGGATCTAGTAAGCATCAGAAATGCAGTTCTCAAGATCTCTGCTTGTTGTCAGTGAAAAGAAACAATGAGAAAACCTTCCAGAAGTATATACTGAACACAGTCAGTAAATGACTTACTTATAGAGTAGCACGGCCACCGGCATAGTGAAGGGGTTCTGGTACTTGTCCTCGGTTTCTTCACACAGGGTAGTGAGGTCGTAGAGCTTCACAATGTCACTGCCGCTGGCTGCCGGACAGAACACAAGAGGCAAAAGTGAAATGAACAAAATTCACTTACAGGAAGAAGAAGCTCTTAGAGAGTCCACCCCTACGTTACCTTTGAACAGCCAGTACGTATGGCCTTCTTTTGTGCAGTTCGACTTCAAAAAAGATAAAATATTCTGTGCAATGTCTTTAATCACCTTGGTGGAGAAGTTGGAGTTCTCCAGATTTGGAATATCTTCTGTTTTAATCATCTCGTATTTCTTCAAGGGATAGAAAGAAAAATATCTGTGAGAAACTTAGGCCCGACACCTCGCCAAAGGTCGTTCAGTAGCAAACTGTCTGCTGCAGGGGAAGTGCCACCCGCTCAATGGACATTATCCCAAAGTGAGAGGCACTCTATGAATTTCCTAGGCAGGTCCCCACCTCTATAAACATCCATGGGCCTTATTAGGGTAGATAAATGTTTTTTCTGACAGGATAAATCCTTCAAAGCTCCATAATTCTCATTAATACTAAGTAGTAAATACAGTTGAGGAAAGTGCTTTGTGTGATTTGTGGTTTTTCCTGTCTCTAGAAAACACTGGGGAAATGGAGGTCACTATATTGGGAGCAGCTCTGCAATAACCTGCTGCGTCCTCTACACAATGGACGGAGCACAGTAGTTCCAGAGCTACTACAGAACTGCTGATCAGTGAGGGGGCAGGATGTCAGACCCCCGCCGATCAGACATTAAAGGCCGATCCTGAGGATAAGCCATCAATATAAAAAGTATTCATTTAAAGGGGTTGGCCAGTTTTCGATATTGAGGACCTATCCTAAGCATAGGTCATCAATACCAGGTCGGAGAGGGTCAGACTCCTGGCACCCCAGCCATTCAGCCGTTTGAAGAGACCCCAACGCTCGTATGAGTGCGGTGTTCTCATCACATCACCATCAGCATTGCAGTTACACTCCGTCCTATTCAAGTAAATGGGACGGCTGAGATGTCATTGCACCACTCATCTCTGCAATGTTGACGGCGAGCAGGTAAACGGTGAGTAGAATGAAGGGCACAAGCGCTATGGACTCTCCCAACTGCTAATTGACAGGGGAGCTAAACGTCATCAATATCACAAACCAGACAACACCTGACGAAACCAGACAAAATCAATTCAGAAACCCTAATTACCTTGTGAGTGGGTGCAATATATCTCTTATATAAAACACTCATTATCTTTTACACCTATTCATCTACGTTTTTCCTCTTTTCACTTATTTTTAAAGGTCCCTTTACACGGGAAAAGGAAAAGCAGGTTCTCACCAAGGAAGCGTTTCCTCTGGACAATCTGCTGATCGTTAGCGGAGGAGATCAGCGCACTTACCAATCTCCTCCAGAGTATGGGGAGGAATGATCGCTAAAGCCATTGCTCTTCCCCATATAGACTCGTTGTTTCCTGACGGCAGATCATGTGCACTAATGATGCAATTACCCGATGAATGAGCATTTCACTCGTTCATTGGGTAATCGGCAGTACATTTACACTGCCAGATCATCACTAAAGACCATTACCATGAACGCTCGTTAGAGATGATCTTTTCAATTCTCGGCCTGTGCAAAGGGCCCTTTAGTGCGCATTCACTCTGCTGGGGCCAGAAACTGTCGACAAGTTGCTTTTGCCAAACCTATTATAATTTTTCTTGGATGCCTTTAGTCCTGCTGTGAATGTTCTTTGGGTCTGGTATGATTTGTACTGCAAATGCATGGAGTCAAGTCCTTAGTACCCCGAAAGATAAGCACTCCAGAGGTGTCAGCGACTCATCCCTCTTTCCTAAGCGCGCGCAGTCGGTCAATATGAGTGAACAAGTTTATAGCAAGGAAGTCGGGCGAGATATGACCCAGGAGACTTCCCTTGTGTATGTGCTCATACAATACAGTCAGATCAGTCAAGTAAAAGATATTTCATTCAAAATCAGCAGACGTCAATGCTTCACACCTCACCTGCACAATTCCATTCACGTGGAAGCACATGACAAGCTCCGGGACGTTACAGATCAGGTTGTCAAGCCAATAATCAATCCCCGTCAGCACATTGATCGGCTTGTTGTTGTCCCTAAAATATACATAAAATTGTGGAAGCAAAAAGAAAGTCAAAAGACTGAACGTATAACCCTGAGGATGCCACAAGACACGTCATCTGATGAGCTTTTAATCATTACCGAAATTAGCATTTTCTTTGCTCGTGCTGTGGGAGCAGAATAGGCAGAAACTGACAGAGCATTTCATCAAGTAGTAACCACAAGAAATCCTGCAGCGACTGTAGTATGGATACGACAGCTTGGTGATCAACTTGGATGCACGTTGGTCATGATAAAATTGTGTCATCATTGCAACCTTAATGTCTGCCCGGGATAGAAAAAGCTGCAGGCGACATGCGACGGTCACGAGGGTTCTGGCCATGAGGAATGTTCACATGAACACAGAAAAACGGAGGACGTGCGACTAATGTAACTAACTACCAAATGGAATTTACTAAAAAATAAAAATACTGAAAACTACCTACACTTAGTTTCAACCCTTCATTGCTCAATCAATTAAACACTGCTACTAGAAATGAGCGAATTTCATATTTAGAAATACGTTTCCGCTTCGTTTAGTGGTAAAAGCAGAATTGCGTTATGGATTCAGTTACCACAGACCATAACACAATTCTATGACGGAATGCATAACGGAATGCCTATTCCGTTATTCATTCTGTCATAATAGAAGTCTATGAGCTCCATAACGGATCCGTCCCATTTCCGTTATGCAGGAGAGGACTCTCCTGTATAAGGGAGACCGGACGGATCAGTTATTCAGGCTCATAGACTTTCTGTTATGACGGAATGAATAGTGGAATGCATCTAGAGGCATTCTGTTCATAATAGAAGTCTATGGGCTGCATAACGGATCCGTCCGGTCTCAATTATGCTGGGGGGGTCACATAACATTATGACTCATTATAAGGGCTCATGCACATGACCACATGTATTTTGCGGTGCGCAAAAACGGATCTGCAAAAAAACAAAACAAAAAAAAAACCGGATGATGTCTGTGTGTATTCCGTATTTTTTTAAAAAACGGAAATACGGTCATATGGAAACGGAATGCACATGGAGTAACTTCCATTTTTTTTCCGGACCCATTGAAATAAATGGTTCCACATACGGACCGCAAAGCAAACGAACAAGGAAAGAAGATACGTTCGTGTGCATGAGCCCTAATGCTGTGCCATCCTGCCAGAGGAGCAGAGGTCAGGACAGGACCTCACACTGACACACGCTGCGAGTTTCTCGCATTGAACTCACTCGTGTGTGCGTGTGTTTGGCCTTAGACTTAGGGCCCATTCACATGGCCATATAAACAGGGTCTGCACCCGTTCCGCAATTTCTATTAATTTCAATGGGGCCACCATGTGCTGTCCCGCAAAAAAAGAGAGCATGTCCTACTCATGTCCACAATTGTGGACAAGAATAGGCATTTTCTAGGATAGTGCCAGCCATGTGTGGATCCGCAAAACACTACGGTCGTCTGAATGTGCCATTATTCACTTCATTGAAGTAAAAGTTACTGAAAACTGGCACAAAAACAGTAAAATACCGAATACAATGCACCAGGATATGTCTGTAGAGGATATATATATATATATAACCTCTTCCCTAGTCCTGTGCGTCCGTCTGCTTCACAGAGCTGACATAGACAATGCTGACAATGGTCAGGGGGAGAGCATGTGGGAGATTATGATGGCTCTTCTGGAGCCCGGGACATCTACTCTTTCTTCAGACTCTCTGGGAGAATTGCCAAGTGTTCCATTATAAAATGTATTTTAGCCCTGCAAGCTTACCGTAGACGCAGGCTGACAGCTGGGTATCGTCCTCCTCCAAAAATAGGCATGTTGGAGCCAACCAGCATATGGATGTCCTCAAACGTCCAAAGGATATTCCTTACAAAATCGTTTTTAAGACCCTGGGAAAGATAATGAGAATCAACTTAAACAAGCTGAGGTGAGAGCCACAAAAAAAAAAAAAAAAAGCGTCAGCAAAGAAATGGATGGAAATGTCTCGTGTTAACGTAAAACCGAAGAAAAAGCGATAGGAAAGCAAAAATAATAACTGATGTGTCCAACTACAACTACAGTGATTGGTTTAAGATGTCGCATTGATTTCTTTCACGCAGCGATGATTTCTTGAGCTGGGGAATTCAGAGTTTACTCTGTGGCTTCAGATCGTTCATACCTGACTGTTCTCCCTGTCAATAAAGAAACTGGGGACATTGTGTTCTTTAGCGGCAGAGGCCACGTGCCCCACTAGTTGGGAGGGCTCAGTGGGCACATTTCCCTGTGAAGAGGGCAAGCACATGAGATTTGGTTGTTGGAAGAGTCCAGTCAGATGCTTCAGATACAGTATCACATCTCAGTAAATAATACACCTATAGCATTAAAGAAGAACTCCCGCAAAGAGTTTTATTCCACGTCCTGCTGGAAATGTACATGATGTAATCTGTAGTGAATGTCATTTTCTTACCAGTAGCTGAATTTTTTACTTATATCATCCTGAAGTTTCTTATCTGTGTCATGTGACTAGGAATTAGACCCACCAACTCACACAGAGACTTGTGTGGACAGGAAGTCTAATTCTCTATACATTCCTATGGGAGCCTCACTTTCAGTCTTATAGGAATGAAGAGAAGTGACTGGCTTTCTGTCCTGGGTCAGTTGGAGGTCAGGGAGCTGGTCACATGACCCAGCTACAATAAGAAGAGAGGGGATAACTCTCAATTAGAGTTTCTGATAAGAAGATTGCATTCACTACAGATTATATCATGCACTTTTCTAACAGGTCAGACAATAAAAAATTTTGCGGGAGTTCTTTAACTGTTTTGTGGAGTGCAGCTCCAGCAGTGGGAAAAGTAGCTACCTGGAGAGGGGAGGGCTGCTTTAGATGCTGCTACCTCCTGAATGGTAGCAGCTAGAAACATGCAACAAATCTTGTTTGAAAGCAGACATTCCAAGCTTTCAGACAATACCAAGATGACAGCAATAGGATCAGGACAGAAAAGCATATCACTGATAGAAAGCAGGGTGCTGTGAATGCAGCCGAAAATGAAAGTAAAAACAGGTTTTACTCTGGATTATTCCCAACTTGATTTCTAACAGTGATTTCTCCTCTGTTGCTTGTACTTTAGCTGTCATTTTGTATGAAAGCCTGGACTGTCAGCTTTCATACAAGACCAGTTGCATGTTTCTAGCTGATACCATTGAGGAGATATCACCATCTAAATCAGCCCTCCCCCTCCAGTTAGCTACTTTTCTCACTGCCCCAGCTGGACTCGGGCAAAACAGTTATGTGGTTAAAGGGGTTTTCCAAGAGTTTATTACTGATCACCTATCCTCTGGATAGCTCTGATCAGCTGTTTGAGAAGGCGCTCGCAGTAGCGCCATGGCCCTCTGGAGCTTTGCCTACGACAAATGAGGTCACGTTCATTGGTCACGTGGCCTAGGCGCAGCTCAGCACCATTGAAGTGAATGGGGCTTAACTTCGACACCAAGAACAGCCACTATACAATGTGCGGCGCTGTGCTTGGTGATCTGAGAGAAAGCAGCGTTGCTACTGAGAGTGCGGTGCCTTCTTAACCACCTGACTGTTTTTGCCCGGGTCCAGCTCGGGCAGTGTGAAAAGTAGCTAACTGGAAGGGGGAGGGCTGCTTTAAATGGTATATCTCCTCAATGGTAGCAGCTAGAAACATGCAACTGGTCTTGTATGAAAGCTGACAATCCAGGCTTTCACACAAGACCAAAATGACAGCTAAAGTCAGTAATATCTTTCTCTGTCCTGAACATATTGCCTGAAAGCTTGGAATGTCTGCTTTCAAACAAGATCAGTTGCATGTTTCTAGCTGCTACCATTCAGGAGGTAGCAGCATCTAAAGCAGCCCTCCCCCACCAGTTAGCTACTTTTCCCACTGCTGGAGCTGGACTCGGGCAAAACAGTTTGGGTTTAAACAACTGATTGTAGGGCGACCCGGGTGTCAGACACCCACCAATCAGTATAAAAAAAAACTCTCGGAAAATCCCTTTAAAAGCTTTACTACAAGTCCACACGAGATTAAATAAATTTAGCCAATGGTATTGTAGCAGAGCAATAGCAAAACCCACATGCTTTACATAAATCCACAGTAAAAATCCACTGAAAGAGCAGACAATGCCGCAGATTTAAAATCCCCCTCACGTGTCCATTTCTGCAGATTTTTTATTTTTTTTGCAGCTACTTCAATAAGCTGAGGAAATTCCTCCCACAAATCGCAGACAGAAAACCTGCAGCATACATGTTACATGTGAACATACCGTACAGGGATATTGCTATGAAGTGCCATCACTTTATGATCAGTAAGGGGCCTGACTTTTGGCAGCATCCCTGCCAGCCCCTATGCAGGGAAGGGCAGTGTGTCCCAATAAGGCCATGTGCAATACTCTGCACAGCTGGGTGGCTGGACACACACTTTAAAGGGATTGTCCCTTTCCACAGGTGGCCGGGATTATGGAAACTGCAGGATAGAGCTCTGCTGGTTTTGTAGCTCCTGTTGCAGTGAATGGGAGCTACGCAAATATCATAGCACAGCAAGCCAAGCTATATCTGTAACTCGAAGCAGCGTCGCTGTTCTGCTATACTGTTTACATAGCTGCCATTCAGTGCAATTGGAGCTATGGAAACAGCGGAGCACCGGCCAGCTACGGCGTTTCTGTAACCCTGGCTAGCTGTGGAAACGGCGAGATGGAACAACCCCTTTAAAAGGCGTTTTAAGATATGATCTATTGTGACCCTCTATGGTCAGTAAAATGCAAGAGCTTAAGCTCTAATAAGTGGCCGTGTCAAGATTCTAACCTCTGCCTCCTAAATATAGGAAATCCATATAAAAGTTCCATTAAAACCCCTTTAAGGGTATGTTCACACGTCATATTCGTTGCAACTGCAAAATACGTTTTATACAACTGGAAGGGGCTGTTTTAACAGGAAGCACATGGATTTCTGTAAGCGCCATCCAATGTTGCCCCCAAAACATTAGAGGGGTTCTGCAGTTCTGTAAAAGTGATGATCTATACCCTGGATAGATCATCAGCATCTGACTGGCGGCAGTCCGACACCCGGGACCTCCGCCAATCAGCTGTTTGAGAAGGCAGCGGCGCCGCGGCCTTCTCTGTGTTTTCCTCAGGCCCAGTGACGTCACGACTAGTTTCACTGGCCTGGGCGGGGCTAAGCGCTGTTCACATGAATGGAACTTAGCCCCGCCCAAGCCAGTGATACTAGTTGTGACGGCACTGGGCCTGCGGTAAACACAGAGAAGGCCGCGGCGCTCCTGCAGCGCCGCTGCCTTCTCAAACAGCTGATCAGCGGGGGCCCCGGGTGTCCGACTGCCGCCGATCAGATGCTCATGATCTATCCAGAGGATAGTTCATCAGCTTTAAAGAACTACAGAACCCCTTTAAAATCCCCATTCACCTGTCTACAGTCCTGCCACAGTGACGTTCTCAGTCCCCATGGGACCAGGAAGAGGCTTGGTCACGTGACTGTTGTGGCCAATCACATGCCTCAGCTGCTGTGAACTAATGTTCAAGCTGCTGTGACCGCTGGGTCCTGTGACTGGCCACAGTGGTCATGGGACTGGACACACCTGAAACAGAGCAGAGTGACTGCGGACAAGTGGGGGGGTTTTATGATCAGGGGCACAGGTTAGGCCCCGAGGGTCTGTTGGTTCCAAAGCCAGACAGACAATTTAACCTGCTGTTGAATTTATACACGGAGTATTGGACTCCGTTCTTCTGATTGTGGACGTTCCAGAGATCCAATCATAGCTCCCATTCACACGACCGTAGGGCCACCGCGCCCATCCTGCAGGCCGCAAAACGTGCAAAATAGAAGCACAGGCCATATGAACTGCGCATCGTGGTGCATACCCACTGCCTTGAATGGGTTTATGATCCACAAGATACGGCTAGAAAATAGAACATGTGCTATATTTTGCGGTGCGGAGGCACGGACATCAGAAGCCCACAGAAACATAAGGAAGACATTTCCTATCTTTTGCTGTATATTGCAGATAGGAAACCCATTCGAGTCAATGGATCTGCACCGCTATGTGGAGTTTACACAGCTGGTGTCCATGTTTTGTGGACCCGTAGTTTGTGGTCAGCAATATAGGCCCAGTGGCCCTACAGTAAAGTGAATGGGGCCTTACTGCACCAATCTTAAAGCTATCCTTTACCCATAAGGTATAACTTGCTCTAACCGTAATACCCCTAGGGTTATAGACATAACTGTGGAGCAAAACCTTAAAGCGGTTGTCTCACTTCAGTAAGTGGCATTTATCATGTAGAGAAAGTGAATACAAGCCACTTACTAATGTATTGTGATTCTCCATATTGCTTCCTTTGCAGGCTGGATTCATTTTTCCATCACATTATACACTGCTCGTTTCCATGGTTACAGACCACCCTGCAATCCATCAGTGGTGGTCGTACTTGCACACTATAGAAAAAAGCACCAGCCTCTGTGGTGGCCGGGACCATGGGGAGGGCACATAGGCTGGTGCTTTTTCCTATAGTGTTCAAGCACGACCACCACTGATGGATTGCAGGGTGGTCTGTAACCATGGAAACGAGCAGTGTATAATGTGATGGAAAAATGAATCCAGCCAGCAAAGGAAGCAATATGTACAATCACAATACATTAGTAAGTGCCTTGTATTAACTTTTCTACATGATAAATGCCACTTACTGAAGTGAGACAACCCCTTTAAGTATAATATACTGCCATGTTCTAGAAATAGCAAAAAAAACAAACAAAAAAACATATGTACAAGTGCAAAAAGACCACCACATTAGCCTTCAGACGGATTGCGAACGGTTTCTTCACGCTAAGAGACTCACCTGATTGGATGCCCCACCTTCGTCTGGCACAGAACTTAATGTCTCAAAAGGAGCGGGCCAGGCGACGTGATCACTTCCAGACGGCTCGCTAAGATCTTGCTCCTCACTGGGTTGATGAGAAGTGGATGGAATGGGTTCAGCCGTATCATCCCCATTAATACTGGAAGGAAAGAGAATTGTAAGGCAAATGCTAAGGATTACGGAAACAGAAAGGCTTCAGCTGGAGGAGCGCTACCTGTAATAGAGGAACTTGGAGAGTATGGCTTTCTGGTACCAATGTTCTTTACTCTTCTTCTTTCGTTGCCATTTCTGATCCATTAGTCTCTGATAAAACTCCTTCAACCAGGTCCAATCACCTGTCTGCAAAGTGAAAAAGAAGGTACAGGCTGTCATTAGGGTGAGAAACTTCTCACACGGTGGTTTACTATTTAACGGGAAGCTGTCATCAGCTTTAGGGCTCATGCACACGACACTTGAATGGGGTCTGCGATCCGCATCCGACTGTTTGCACTACTTTTTAGCAATGGGGAGGCACGGACAGAAAACCCACGGAAGCACTCCATAGTTTCGTTCCGCACCGCCCGGATTGCAGATCCATACAAGTGAATGGGTCCACATCAAGGTGCACACGGCCCGTGTACCCGCCGGGCAACGTCCATGTGCATGACACCTTATGGGCCTATCCACTCCCGCAGCGGCTGAGGCGTCCTAATATTCATGAGGTTCCAACATTCCCTGCCGCCCCCCATGCAGTTAACTGACCGATTTGACATCTGAAATCAGCAGCCGGTGGGCGGTAGGAGCTGAGACCTGTTCAATACAAGTTGGATCGCTCGGGAATAGGGACCATAAACATACATCAGCTATGCAAACTGGCTCTCTGCAAGCTGCCGCATGTTTCTGTGATACTGTCAAGAAGTCGGAAAAAGATTTCAAAGTGTGCTACTCCTGGCAGCCCCTTCCAGGTAGAAGCTGCAGCCAGCCAGGCATTTCCCCCTGCTGAGACCACTACAAGCGAAATGTAAAACAAAAGAAAAAACAAGTCATGGATCAAGAGGATGAGCAAATCCCAACCGTCCTTTACCTGAGACGACCTCATGAAGAGCTCCTGAATGTCCAGCTCATCCAGCAGCAGAGTCTTTCCAATGCGGTGGACGGCCATACTGACGTGGGACTTACTGTAGGGGATCTTTAAGAGCTTCTTGATGTTCTGAAAAGTAAAAAGGCAAAAATACCTCTTATGTAACAGCATATAACCTAAATTATCCGAAAGTCCCAAGGCCGTAATCCTACACAAAGCTAGAAAACAAGTTGCTGATGTCTATGGCCTCATTCAGACACTATGAAGGGATACATTTTGGGTGGTCAGGTCCTACTGATGTTCGCTTTCTCTACACACTTTACCTGGCCTGGACAAATCTTAGCCAAGTCTAGGAAGCAGTAATAACACGTTTGAGGACCAGGTCCCAGCAACCAGGCTGAATAGGGACGTACGCTAAAGTGCAAAATGCCCTCAAACACACTGCAACTGCAGCTGCTTAAAAGGTCTTTGTCGCGCCCTGGTAGTCATTATAGAGAGCCAATTCTAGAAGAGAGCCACTATGTATAATTTTCCCAGGGAGCATTGTCTCTAAAGGTGGATTTAGATGTTACAATTATCGAGCACGAATGTTCCTATGAAAGCTCCTTCCCGACAATCTAACAGTCTAAACGTGCCACCGATCACCTGATGAACGAGCGAAATGCTCATTTATCTGGTGATCCTGTCGTTCGGGCAGGAACATAAATTATCGTTTCTGGGAAGCAGATCTTGCTCATTCTCATACTGTGGAGGAGATCGCTGCATGTAAATGCAGCGGTCTCCTCCACTGTGAGAGCAGCCAACTGTTGCTCATTGCAAGGTGTAAATGCACCTTAAAGAGGACCTTTCACCACTCCTGACATTCCTGTTTCATTAGCTTCATGCATTCCCCATGTAATAACAATTCTGGAACATCTATTCTTATGTCTCTATGTTGTGCCATTCCTTTATTATTTCTACTAGAAGTTATGAATGAATTGCTAGCAGTCTGCAGTAAGGGTACAGAGGGGAGGTGACCAGTTGGGGGTGTGTACCTGCACAGACTGACTCTATCCAATCAGTGCTGCCATTTTCAGACTGTGCAGGGACACACCCCCAACTGGTTACCTCCCCTCTGCTCCCTTACTGAAGGCTAATAGCAATTCAATTATAACTTCTAGTAGAAATAATACAGGAATGGTACAACATAGAGATATAAGAATAGATGCTCCAGAATTGTTAGTATGTGGGGAATGTATCTATTAAAATGGGCATGTCAGGAGTGGTGAAAAGACCTCTTTAAGGCTCCCTATACAAATTGTATCTCCACCAGGAATCATTTCTCCTCCTCCACCCCAAAGACCTCCCTTTCTCAATAGTCAAAGAAGGTGCTGCCTCTCTTCCCAAGTAGTCGCAGCAGACCCCTCCCCACATTCCCAGTAGTCACAGCAGCATGCAGATGCACATAATCACATAATGTATGATGAGCTGGGAGCAGTACACGGTCCAAGGTCGACCTAGTGACAAGTTCTGTTCAGTCCTGCTCTCTATCATCAAGGAGACTTCCAGTTCTTTGTATTGCAGTGTTAGATACAATGATTGCACTTACTTCAGAATCTGCCACTACATCCACTTCCTTCCCGACAGAATCAATGAAGTCATAGGCCATCCCAAAGCTGGAATAAAAGAGTGAACAGTTAGATACGTGCTGTGCATGTAGTGACCTCAACGCCACAGTCAGGATTTTTACAGAGCTTCACAGTTAAAGGGGTTCTCCAGACTACAGATACTGATGACCTATCCACAGATCAGTGTCCACTACTACTGGAGCAGCAGCAGCCCTCAACAGCTGATCAGTATGGGTGCCAGGAGTTGGACTCCCCCCAATCTGATACTGATGACATATCCTGGGGAAAGATCATCAATATATGTGGCCTGGAGAACCCCTTTAACCCCCTAACTGTTTTGCCAGAGTCCAGCTCCAGAAGTGGGAAAAGTAGCTAACTGGAGGGGGGAGGGATGCTTTGGATGCTGCTACCTCCTGAATGGTAGCAGATAGAAACATGGAACTGATATTGTTTGAAAGCAGATATTCCAAGCTTTCATACAATATCAGAATGACAGCAATATGTTCAGGACAGAGAAAGATATCACTGATAGAAATCGGGATGCTGTGAATGCAGCTGACGATGAAAGTAAAAAAACAGGTTTTACTCGTGATTATTCCCGACTAGACTTCTAAAAGTGATTTTCTCCTCTTTAGCTTGTATGAAAGCCTGGACTGTCAGCTTTCAGTCAAGACCAGTTGCATGTTTCTAGCTGTTAGCACTGAGGAGATATCACCATCTAAAGCAGCCCTCCACCCTCCAGTTAGCTAGTTTTCACACTGCCCGAGCTGGACTCGGACAAAACAGTTAGGGGGTTAAGCTGCTGAACATTTCTTTGGCCGACAGCTATTCTTTCTGACTCACTTTGGCTAATGTGCAAGTGCTTGGAATTAGGAAAGCTGAATAAGCCGGGTGGCAGCTTATCTCTAGGGAATAAAAGATTGGGCATGTTCAACATCGACATGCCAGATGCTGCTTTCCCACAAAGTTTGCCAATTGACAAATAAACGGTTTGGTCCCTATACACAATAGACAACTGGCCGGTAACCTTGAAAGCAGCAGGTTCAGCTAACACATATCAAATGTGTAAGGCCAGTTTCACACTGGTGTTTCTCCTGCCGGAAAAGATAAATGCCAGCGTGAAAGTGGCCTAAGGGTACCTTTAGTGTTGTTGGGGCTAGCCGCTAAAGAATATACCCCGCATTTTTAATATGCATTTTTCTTTCTTGCATCTTCAGACCCCGATCGTTTACACCTCCCGCTCCTGGTTTCAGACCTTTCTCATGTGGAAGTTTCTCTCCCAGTAAAGGCTCATGCACACGACCATATGTATTGTGCGGTCCGCCAAACTAGGGTGGTCACCATACCAAAACTTTGATTCGATTTCGACACCATAAAAAAGTATTGCGATACTCGATACCACACAAAATGGAAATAAAACACTAAAAAAGCCGCGTGCATTCTGCATTTTATGGAACGTCCAGCCCATAACAGAACAGTCAAAAATGTTTCATTAAATTTTTTTTTCTTTGTTACAGCGTTCACCGCATAGGAGATATTTTTACATGTTTTAATAGTTCTGACTTTTTTGGACGCAGAGATACCTAATATGTTAACTTTTTTATTGTTTATATATTTTACATGTAAAATTAGGAAAGGGGGTGATTTAAACTTTAATATTTTGGTGTTTTTTTTTTTTTTTTTTTTAAAACAACTTTTTATTAAATAACTATTAGCACAGTCTAGTATCGGAAAACAGCAGTATTGATTGGGTATTGAAAGTTCGATACCTGGTGCAACCCTACGCAAAACACGGTCCACAAAAAAAAAAACGGATGACATCCATGTGACATCTGTATTGCATCCGTTTGTTTTGTTTTTTTGCAGATCCATTTTAACAATTCCTGTCTTTGTCCGCAAAACGGACAAGAATAGGACATGTTCTATTTTTTTTTTTTTTTTTGCAGAACTGACTTGCGGACATTCGGAAATGGAATGCACTTCCGTTTGTTTTTGTGGACCCGTTGAAATAAATGGTTCCGCATACGGTCCGCAAAAAAAAAATGGAACGGGCACGGAAAGAAAATAAGTTTGTGTGCATGAGCTCTAATACATGCTGGAACTGTGTGTCCAGGATGCTGCAGCCTTCCCCTGCAAACGGCCTTGTGTGTGCTTTCCTATCTAGAGTGGTCTTGCTCTACTTGGATGCTCTCCACATACATCTACTTTGCTAAACACTATCCTCCTCTCTACTCAGAAACTAGACTAGAGCTCTGACAGATTGAGGGTGGTTGCACACGGTGCAGATTTGTGCGCAGAAAATCTGGCCAAAATAAAGCCCTCACTAGTTATTGCATTTTTTGGTGCCGATTTTCCACAGGTCTCCGCACCTAAGAAAAAAGTGCACGTGAGATTTGTTTAATCTCATACACTTTGATGGCACTGTATTATGCTGCGTTTTTTCCCACACAAAATCCGTGTGGAAAAAACGCGCGTAATCTGCACCGTGTGCAGGTACCCTGATATGAGTATTTTTAACTGCCTGACTAAATCGCTTAAAATATTCCTTTATTCATTAAATATCATTAAAACATCAAACACCCATTCAGGCTTAAGGCAAAGCACCACACAGCTGAAGATTGAGCATATAATACTCTGCTGTATCTGGTGTCATGCCCACAACAATTATGCCCGGTATAGTGGCATTTATATTATTTCCTGTATGCCACAATACAGGTTCCTAGAGGAGCAGAGTAGTTATAGTAAAAATACCTAGCGGGGAAAAGAAATTGTGATGGGGCTTATTAGCCAATCACTAACAGATAAGTCGAGGTGTCAGTAAATGGATATCCCACACCATGTATTTACGGGGACATCATACTCCATTCACTGCACCACTGACTAAATCAACTCCCCGCTTAGGACCTATCAACTATCCACTCCAATGCAAATGACCTAATAGCACAGCTACATCGTTCAAACTCGCTACGGCTCAACGCGTTTCTGGGTCACTGTAGCGTGACCATCATCAGGAGCCACAGCCTAGCGAATAACAGCTTGATTTGATTTTGAGCTATCATATCACGCTGCACAACTATTCTGATACATGTGCGGCGTGGGTCAGAACCCGGCACTATGGCGGCCGTAGCGCGCGCCGCCGCCTCCGGTGTTTAAACACATAGCGCTCCTCCCCCTGGGCCGAACCTCCGAGGCAGCGCAGCCAATCCCTGCGTAGCAGGGAGCTTTGCTACGGCCGCTCTTGATACAATGTAGTGGCATTAAGGGAGATACGCTACCAATCTACTGTGACCTATTTGCGGCTATGAATATAATTATAATAGGAGAGCATCGGAGTGTATGGACAACTGATTCCACAAAACAGTATTAGGACAAAACATACTAATAAAAATACACATATGGCCACAAAGAATTCCATTGATTAGATGGGATGTTATTAACCCTATTGTAGCCTTTATTCCAGAAAGCACGTATAGGACACATAGTCGTTTAGCCCAAAGGGCTTTAGGGTCTAGAGAGTGAAAATCCACTGCGCTTCTTTGCGGAGCAGCAAGTTGTCTATATCTCCTCCGCGTGGTGACATTCTTACTTGCTCCAGCCCCTGAAATTTTACACAGTGTTTCTGACCTGTGTGATTATCCTGGACGTGTATTGCTAAGGGGGTCTCAGCGCAGTTGCTGATGTCACGGAGGTGCTCCCCTATTCTTCTCCTAAACTCTCTCTTAGTTTTGCCCACATATTGCATGGAACAAATACATGTGGCCACATAGACAACCCCAATCAATTGTATATTCACGACCTGTGGTAGAGCTCACAACCTTCTTTCCCCGTTTGATCACCAGGCAGGCCACACATCCACTGCATGTGAAAGTACCATTAGGTTTTTGTTTGGAGAGCCATGTCCCCTGTATTGGTCTTGTAAACATGCTGTGGACTAGCCTGTCACGGATATTGCCATTCCGTCTGTATGTAATTGGGGGGCGATTCCCAACCAGCTGCCCCACATCTGGATCTGACTGGAGAATACTCCAGCACTCAGTCAGAGCCTGCCGCACCTGTTTATGGGCCACATCAAATGTGCCAATAATGCGAGGCATTTCATTCCCTTCTGGGACTTTATCTTTAGGAACCAACAGATTCTCCCTATTACATGCAGCGGCATGCTGGAATGCCTTGGAAAGACCCTGATATGAGCTTCACCAGCACCAACAGCTCGGTGAAGGATTTACACACACCCCGCAGAAACTAAACGATAGGAAATTTGTAGTGAGGATTATTTAGAAAGTTGTTTAATTTCCATTTAGGAAACAAATGAAACATAAAAATCCGTAACGTTTAACCTAAATAAACTCGCAGAGTAAGAATTGGCTAAATATGGAGAGGCGTCTACACTGGGCCCCAGGTTAGTATATATCATACCTTGAAAATGGTTTGCTCTTCTTACTGCTCCCTAGAATGGTAGGGCCCAGCTTGGCGTTCTCTCGCAGCCAATTAGCAGGCGGCAGCTTCAAGTCAGTTTGTTCTTGAAGACGAGAAAATGCCGCAGCCGGTGGAGCAGAGGAGTACTTCACGATAGCGCGACTCTTGATTTCATTGCCCCCATTAGATGACACGGATTTCTGCAGCACAAGGACGAACTTAATGTTAGATTTATCCACAACCTAAACAACTCAAAGACATAATGAGGCATCTATCACTTGTTCTCTACAATAAATAATGAAGGAACTTTTCCTATTCGGTTACATTATACGACTGCAGAAAGAAAAAGCAGACCCCAGCCCCCACCGCCTGCTCTATAATAAATATATACATTATTAAAGGGGTAATGTATATATTTAGTATAGAACAGGTGATCTCATGGCGCTGTCATTGTGTAGGGGGTGATCTTATGGCTATGGCACTGATCTCATGGCGCTGTCCCCGTAAAGGGGGTGATCTTATGTCCCTGTATGGGGGTGATCTCATGGCACTGTCATTGTATAGGGGGTGCTCTCATGGCGCTGTCATTGTGTAGGGGGTGATCTCATGGCACTGTATGGGGGTGATCTTATGGCTATGGCATTGATCTTATGGCGCTGTATGGGGGTGATCTCATGGCGCTGTCATTGTATAGGGGGTGATCTCTTGGCGCTCAATGGGGATGCTCTCATGGCACTGTGCGACAACCTCTAGAAGAAAGTATTTAATACTTCGCTGATTTGCCTTTAGGCATGTAATGTCTGACTTCATACATTGTAACATACACAATACATTACATATAAGCCCCTGTTCATACATGAGCTATGGGAGTCAGTCAAGATTTCCGATATTTGCAAAACACTGGAATCCCAACAGATACCTGTAAACTCAATAGATCCATCAGAATGTGGACCCGGTACCGCTGTGGATACAGTGTAACAGCACCATGTGGATTATTTACAGCTGTGCAGACATCTCTGATACAATGTATCCCCGGCTGCACGTGCTGCCACATTTGGGATGATGTCACTGGGAACTCCCCTGCTGGCACTGACTGGGGGAGTAAGGGTGCCACAGTTATGGGGGGCGCTGTGGTGGCAGGTGGTGCATGGTGTGGGTCGCCCTTATACTGGACAGCAGAAGGTATGTACGTGCACCTACAGCACACATATGTCAACACAGCCCTGCCGCCGTTACCTGCTCCGCGCTCTCCTCATAGGGGGGATTCATGTCTCCTGCACTCCCCGTGAGGTCAGCGTCCCCCTCCATCCCGTCCGCAGCCGCCCGTCACCATCCAAGACGCGTCCTCCGTCGCACACTGGCTGTCACCAGAAACTTCCAGACCGGGTACCAATAACCGGAAGTAGCCAGTCCTAAGCCCGCCCACCAAGCGCAGGACTGAAGACTACACAGTCCCCCCCATACCATAGAGAGCAGAGGACGGTGGCTAGAAGGACTCAGTGTTACCACAGAGAGAAGGGGATACGCAAGAACATACACAACTCTGTTGGTAGATTGGTGTTGTTAGCTTTGCAGGCTACGACAAGATGGCGCCTGATCCAGAGACATAAAATAAGAAGTGTCCTAGTTTGTCGACCGGAAGTATCGTTTTTGGTCAATGTTGCTATGGTACCGTAGTAACTTCAGACGCTCCCTGGAGACTAGACAGCTGTGAGGACACACGGGCTAATCTGCAGAGAGACAGCCATGTCCATGAGTGTATGAGCAGGGATTAATTCATAGATCTGGTCAGCAGAGGGGAGGAGGACAATGCCTAAAGGACGGCTGTGCAATCCTCCCACTGAAAAGGAGGGGATCTGGGTAAGAATCCTATGGGGATCACAGGATAACAGTACTTAGTTGTGTAATAATTAATACAGGCAACTGAAATCCTCTGTGCTGCTGTATCTGGGAAAGCTGTCTGCCATTGCAGAAGATGTCACACAGATTTTGCAGATGTGTTAATGTTGTAGAACTTGCCAGATTAAGAAAGGAGGGCTGGAGAGGCGCTGATATTGGGTGTCACCCAGCTTTTCCAGGTGGAGAGGCGCTGATATTGGGTGTCACCCAGCTTTTCCAGGTGGAGAGGCACTGATGTTGGGTGTCACCCTGCTTTTCCAGGAGGAGAGGTGCTGATATTGGTGTCACCCAGCTTTTCCAGGTAAACAGGTGCTGATATTGGTGTCACCCAGCTTTTCCAGGTAAACAGGTGCCGATATTGGTGTCACCCCAGCTTTTCCAGGTAAACAGGTGCTGATATTGGTGTCACCCAGCTTTTCCAGGTGGAGAGGTGCTCTTTCCGTCTGTGTGCTGGTTTCCATCAGTGCCGGATCCATCAATGACTTCTAATGGGGGTACACTGAGTTCTGTCATTTTGATGGAAGAATACCACTGCTTGCTGTGAGTGAAAGGAGACTATGACACCGATGTGAACACAGTCTTATATTTTCTGGAGATCAATCAGATAAACCGCTCTTCTTTATGTTGTATTTCTGTAGTTCCCCCACATTGATGTCAGTAATAAACTGCCGATGAGCAGCACCCAGGAAATGCTTCACCGGGCAAGAACAGCTCCATGGAAAGAGGCCAGACTACCCCATCTGTGTACCACCTGCGACAGGGTAAACTCTCTCTCTCTCTAAGTTTCGGAGCTGAAATCTGAGCTGAGTTCCCAGTCATCCCTCCAGGTTACAGATTTGTGAGCCCGGAGCCTGCACAGGAGGGACATAAAGACCCTTTAGCTCACTATTATTGCCCGGTCCTGCTTTAGGGGATGGGGGCATAGGGAGCAGACCTTAGCTACACTCTATGTATCATCATCTTCAGTGTCTGGGGACAGAGTGAGCACTTTACTAAATGGATTTCATTACAGAATGAACTACAGAATGGCTTCCCTTTCTCTGCACATGACAACAGGAACCTAATACAGGGGGCCGGAGAGTACCTGGATTCTGTAAGTATATGCAAGCAAGCCTTTAACAGAGTGCCTCCTGTTGCGGAGCTGCAATTACACATCCATGTTCCAGGGCAGCACTAGAAGTTCTGACAATGTCCATTTATCCAGTTCACTTTGAAGAAAGTTACAACGCCAAGTTTTTTGCCTCTTTTTGGCTTCCAAAACTCTATAACAAAAAAAAAACAGAACAAATTATCAAACATTCCTACTTATAGAACATCTGCTTTCAGCCGACAAAGGCCTCTCTAAGGCTACATTCACACGTCCGTGGAGCATGGTCCGGGGCGGTCCGTGAAAACTCGGACCGTGCTCCTTCTGAGGGCAGGAGCACATGGCGTGTGCTTCCTGAGGCCGCCGCTGTACAGTGATACACTGTACACGCTTGTATAGAGTATATCACTATATAGCGGCGGCCTCAGGAAGCGCACGGCGTCATAGCAACCAATGACGCCATGCGCTCCTGCCCTCAGAAGGAGCGTGGTCCAGGTTTTCACGGACCATGCTCTACGGACGTGTGAATGTAGCCTAATGGTTATTGTACATACCCTACTGGCGGGCCGAACAGGAATTCATGAAAGGTCAGTGGGCAAAGTACCCACTTACATGTTTCTCCAAGAGCATCTTATAGATCAGCAACCTCCGGCACTCCAGCTGTCTGAAACTACAACTCCCAGAATCCTCCTTTCATTTCTATGGGAGTAACAAGAAGAGCCAAGTAAGTGTCCATGCTGGGAGTCGTAGTTTTACAGCATCTGGAGTGCCGAAGGTTGTTGATCCCTGTTATAGATGCAAAATGTTTAATGCGTCTGCAGAAAGAGCTTGGTGGCTTGTAAAGTCCTGTGATCACAGCAGCCTCAGCATTGATTCAAGCAGGCAGTCTCTACTACCAGACGGGTGTACCAACCAATGACCGGGGGGGGGGATGAGATTATTCTTTATTCCAGTAAACCGGACGGAGACGTTATTATTAAACACTTCTGTCTTCAATACTTTAGGGACTTGGACGAAAAAAAACTCCAGTTGAAAGAAGACAGCACAGTTCTCGAAACGTCAACCTTTTATGCCATGACCAGCCACCACGAGTGACAAGTTACTGGGACGGTTTTACAAATCAAAAAACGTCTTACAGAGGAAGGCAAGACACGGAGAGGCCGTTCTGTAGAAGATACCCCAAACACCACCATGAGAGGTCCTCCTACATGAGGGACGTCCCCGAGAACCGCTTTATGTGGTTTGCAGATTACCGCAGTAGTTAGTGGTGAGGCCTAAAGGGAGATAAAGGATGTGATATACAACCGCTATATGATATAGATTACTGGGAAATAAATTATATGTGTCATACTTTCCTGCCTTTTACTTTCCTCAGTGCCCTGAACTCTAAGACCCAGAGAGCAGATAGAAATGTTTGGTAGACCTGGGGCAGCCCTGTTCTACATGGTCACCGAGAAAAACTGCTTCCCCTAATAAAACCACCCAGAGCGTCGCCCACCAACCATAACCCTTCACTTCCCACTAACCGGACCACAACAATCAGCTGATCTTGTTGGTAGATTCGTTTGGGAAAGTGGTTTTTCCAGTTGAGACATCTTTCATTCCCATTCTTTATACATCAGCAACCTATTCATTCCACGGCCATACCTGCGGGTAGGTACTGTAGGGCTCGCACAGCTTGGTGCACATATGGTAGTAATATTTAGGCACTGTATTATTAGTGACCAGCCAGTCATATTTAGGCACATCCTGTACATCTTCTGCATCATTAATAATTAACTCTTTAAAGGGGTTGTCCAGGTTCACAGCCGAACCCGGACATACCCATATTTTCACCCAGACAGCCCCACTAATATGAGCATCGGAGCATTTCATGTTCCAATGTTCTGCGCTGGATCGCGCAGGGAAAGGGCTTGTTTGTTTACTTCTGCACACTGCTAGGCAGAGACGTACCGGGCTCTCCTTAGGGCTGCCAGGTGGAGGCTTCTGCTCAGCAGTGCATTCGGTAACATCACCAGCTCCGATGGGCTGGTTTTAGTGCTGCCCTAGACATTTTACAGGCTAGGGTGGCGCTAAAGCCCGTCGTTCATTGCCAGTGAAGTCACTGGGCTCACTGCTGGCCAGAAGCCTCCACCTAGCAGTCCCCGGTACATCACCGGATCTCCATAAAATGCCTTTGAAATGCTCGGATGCTCATATTAGGGGGGGCTGCCTAAGTGAAAATATGGGTATGTCCGGGTTTAGCCTTGAACCCAGAAAACCCTTGTTTGCACTAATAGGATGGAGGCCATTTTTGTTTCTCCTAATGATCGCTACCCAGTCAAAACGAGCCATTATAACTAATGTAAGGTATTTGTGAATATATTTATCATGAAGTAATATTTAAGTATTTTCATTTTCTTAATTCCTGGAGAACCCTTTAAGGACGGTTTCACACTATTATATTTTTCCATATAGGCGGTTACATTTTAGCCAAATATGAAATTCTAAAATGTCCTACAAACGCTGGCTAGATCTACTAACGTGTCTGGGCCTAGAACCTGACATGGCGCAACTATGATTTCTAAAAGTTTTCTGACTCGCTCTAAAAGGGGCGAGGTCTAAGATGCAACAAAATTGTAACATTTTGCTCCAAAATTGCAGAATTCTGGCATAAAATTCTATCTCAAAGTAAGCCAAGCAATAGTCGGTATAGGCAACCTCCAGCTGCTCTGAAACTACAATTCCCAGAATGCTTCATTCACTTCTATGGGAGTTACAAGAACTCAGCAAGTGTGCATGCTGGGATTTGAAGTTTCACAGAAGCTGGAGTGCCGAATGTTGCTGACCCCCTGGTATAGAGTTAAAGGGAACCTGTGATTTTAAAGGGGTTGTGTCACTTCAGCAAATTGCATTTATCATGTAGAGAAAGTTAATACAAGGCACTTACTAATGTATTGTGATTCTCCATATTGCCTCCTTTGCTGGCTGGATTCATTTTTCCACACATTATACACTGCTTGTATCCAGGGTTCACAGCCCCACTGCAGAGCAGATAGGAGGCAGCAGGCAGGGGAGCTGCTGCGCAACTGTGCCTATGCACGCTCCTATTGAATGCGTATGGCCATGCTAACGTAATTTAGGATAAGTCCCAAATTAGACTTAATACTCAGTTGTCTGTGGTGTTCAAATTATGTTAAATTTCCCCCTTTGATGGTAAGAGGGTGCGGCCACAGCACAAGAAATGCACGTCCAGTCTCATTGCTGATCATGCAGATCTCTCCTGGTTACACCCAGGGAGCTAATTTTATTAGAAATACATGTTGGTGTAATCACACCCCCCTTTGTCATCAATTTTAATATGTCCAATCACAATCATACAAGTTTACATTTAACAACAAATCAAAATTGTGATATTGATAGCCAATTGGGACACACGTTACTTCATCTCTTTATCTATCTGGGAAATTCCATATGCGTATATTAACTTCTGCTAAGTTCCTGTTTTCCTACAGACATATCAAGTGATTATGAGTCATTTTTATTTTTAAGCATATGTGACATCTAATGGAGCTTAGAGATTATAAGATATAAGAGATATGTCTATAAGGAGATGGAGACCACCTAATAATGAAATATACAACCCTAGCACAATTGTGTTCACCCACTAACTAAATTTCTTTAACAGTTCCTCCTCTTGAACA
This sequence comes from Rhinella marina, assembly GCA_900303285.1. NCBI lineage: Eukaryota > Metazoa > Chordata > Amphibia > Anura > Bufonidae > Rhinella > Rhinella marina. Next base: position 186,047 of record ONZH01008326.1, read on the forward strand.
CAATTTGCTAATAGTCCAAAGAGAGTTTCCCAATTGACTATATTCAGTTCAAACCAGGGCCTAGGGGCCATCCATTAATCTGAGGTGTATCGATCAGGACACACCCTATATCATCAATGCAGATCCTATATCTGTTCGTTTTCTGTTCATGGGATGGAGAAGGAGACACAAGTAAATAAGTGTCCTCCTCCTCTTGTACACAGCCTGCTTAGGTATCCAGAGGACTCCCCCAATGACTACATTCTGACTGGATTCCCCAGATCAGGGCTGATAAGCCATTCATCATCTATGGTAGACTCCACTGGACACTCAGCATTTTTCCCTGCATTTTCCTTTAAATTATTCTAAGTTATTCCCTGCACAGCACAGGGGCACAATCAGAAGCGAGGCAAAATGTCCAATAATCATCAGAGTTCAAAGTTGTCATGTCTACGATGTCTTAGTTCTCATCTGAATCGTCAGGTTTAGTATTCACAGGCTGGATTGATGTATATATGTATATTCCTCTTTTGTAGATTCTCCATGATTCACATTCAGTATACAGGTTATTATTAAAGTCAGGTGATGATGATAATATCTTCTTTCTGACCTTACTGCCAATTTAATCAGAAACAACAAATTTAGTATCATTTTACAAAGAGAGCATCAACCATCAACCTATCATTTTACTTAACTAAATCAGTTAATTGGGTTCAGTCAACACAGCAAATCAGTCTAATCAATGGACAATTCTTTCTTAGAATTAGTGGCTCTATAAATCTCCCTTAACCTCTTAGTATACTCCACTTCAGCAGCCACCCAACCATACCATCCTTATCATGACATGTGCATAGTATGATCTTTTTCTCTTTCTCAATAAAATCTGCTCCGGTACACGTTGTAATGGAACCTGTAAAGGACCTCTTTTCTTTTTTTCAAACTCAGGGATGATTAGCTAAGGCACAGACCACTGAGCGGTGAGGTGGCAGCCATCTATATGCATCCGTTTCACATACCACATACCATCATCACTTTTCGATTACTCGATACTTGCCAAGTGGGTTGCTATTCTTTCAGTATGTTATAGACCAGCCAGTTTTTTTTTTTTTCTTTTCTTTCTTTAAATCTGCTTAAACCTTTGTTAGTGAAGTTAGGACACAAATTAGAACATAATGGGGCAAAGATGTAATACTCAGACTTTACTCAATAATCCAATCCTGATTAAACAATATCCAAGTGAGTCCACACCACCTTTCCTCTCACTGTGTGGATTATTTGCTAATTCTATAATCTCTCATTATTTGGCAAACTTCATAAGCATTAAGTATATTATCAATGTAAATATGTTTGGCTTCACCAATGTTGGAATGGTGAACACAGCACTCATTAGGGACCATCAAATCTGGGATCCAAACTTTCCTTTATATAAACTAGGTATTAGTCTTTGAGTCCAGATCTGAAAAAAGGAATTACATACATGTTTATGTTCAACAGTCAGAGCTGACCTGTAAGGACTCCTACCACTTTAGGAAAGACAAAAGGTGTTTTTTTTTTTTTAGGAAAGTCAAAAGGCTTGTTCTACATCCAGTATTCCTCTACTTACTACCTCAGACAGTATCTTCTTTTACTCTTGCTTTTACTACAGACCAGGTGTTTCCTGAAAAATAGATCAACATAGACAAGGACATATTCATGCTGCCCCACCTTTGGAAACTTAATGCAGTCCATCTGCAATCTCTGAAATAGGCAAGATGGCCTAGGTATATGCCTTTCTGGAACTCTCAAAGTTCTTCCAACATTATTACAGGCCCACATGTAACCTTGGACAAACCTGGTGGCAGCGCTGCTGGACCCTGGAATTCCCACCATCCTCCTCCTGACACATACATTTACCCATGTGCTGAATTCATCATCAACGGGCAGAGTGCACTTGAGAAGGCACCGTTTTACCTACCCTCTAGAGCTTGTTATCACTCCTTGCTCTTACTTTAGAGGTCTTCTGGGCCTGGGTTGGCCAAGTCACGTAAACCTTAGGTTGGCTTCAGGTATTGGCTGGAGGTCTGCAGTTATAGCAGTTTAATCTCCCAACTTGTTGTCTTTTTTCTTTTTTTTTTCTTCTTCTGGACAGCATCAGGGCATAAAAGCATAAAACAACTCTCACACACTCAGCACTCTTCATGGGTTTCCCATGGATCCAACCAACAAAACCTCTGCTCCCCCAGATCAGACCATAATCATGGAAGATACCAAAGGCATATATGAAATCTATATGAATATTAGTTATCTGACCACAACCATCTTACCAGCCTCAGTGAGCGCCTTCAGCTCTACCTCCCATACTCACATTACAGAAGGGAGTGGTATTTAGGTGACAACATCAGTTTAGGCACTGACAGCATATCCTGTCTTTTGTGCGATCCATCAATACCATCTATGAGAGAAAACTCAATATTTGACAAAGTCTATCCGTGCACCACATTAATCCTCCAGCCTGAGCCACGGTGATAAATCTGCTGCAGGTTTAGACCACTGGTCTAAGTTTAGTTTTTCTATATTTAAGATATTTTCTTGCGTTTTATGCTCCCTTGACATTTTTTTTAATTGCAGCATGCTCTGGATGTGGTTTTTCTTTCTAATGTTTTCCCATAGACTTCTATAGGGAAAGAAAAATCCTGAAGAATGCAAGAAAAAAAAAGTCATACCAAAAAATAATAAAATAAATGACTTATGTAATTTTCTTTTTCTTAAATCTTCTCCCCCAGCCCCACATTTGTGAAGGCACTGTAACGTCTTAGGTTAGAGGGTATCAGGGGCAGACTGAGAACAAAGTAGCCCTGGGAAAAAAAATAAAAAACTAAAAGTGGCCCCATGTTGTAGGGGGTGGGGGGGTCCAAATTGACTGAAGGTGTGGCAACACAAGTAGGCAGGGTCAGCAATACCATAGCACAAAATATTATCCCATCACAACCATATACCACAGAGCAGCACAATATATTGCTCCAAAAGCTGTCCCTCTGTAGCGGCCATCAATAGCTGCCATTTTCGTCACTCCTCCTCCAGTTGTGTCCAATTAAGGTATGGAGACGGGGGCTAAGGAAGTGAGATGCGGGCCACAGAAGTTCAATTCGGGAGAGCATGTGCGGTCACTGGACAGGTACACGAGTACCTGATTCTTATGGCGTTAATTACCGCTGAGACAGGCCTTCCGCTAAGGGCTCATGCACACGAACGTATTTTTTTTCCGTTCCTTTTGTTTGGCGGACCGTATGCGGAACCATTCACGTCAATGGGTCCGCAAAAAAAATAGGAAACCACTCTGTGTGCATATGGCCATTCTGCAAAAAAGTAGTGCTTGTCCTATTATTGTCCACAAATCACGGTCCGTGGCCCCATTGAAGTCAATGGATCCGAAAAAAAAAAAAAAACGGAACGGAAACAATATGGATATGTTTTGTGCAATCACAGAATGGATGAGGAGTGAAAACGGGGGGGAAAAAAAAAAAAAAACGGAACGGAACGGAAACAATACGGATATGTTTTGTGCAATCACAGAACGGATGAGGAGTGAAAACAGGGGGGGAAAAAAAAAAAACACAAAACCTCAGATACGGAACAACGGACCGCGAAACAACATTCGCGTGCATGAGCCCTAACAGCCGATTTGCGTACCCTCTTCCAAGGATTCTGTAGGAGCATTGCCTGGCCTATAAGACTCCTCACGCTGTTCAGACGCTCTCCATAAGGAGATACAGTGCCCCCCGAATCCTTCTTAGGTCAGGCAGTACGGTGGCTCAGTGGTTAGCACTGGTCCTTGCAGCGCTGGGGTCCTAGGTTCAATCGAGGGCAACATCTGCATGGAGTCTGTATGTTCTTCCCATGTTTTCGTGGGTTTGCTCCGGGTTCTCCGGTTTCCTCCCACACTCCAAAGACATACTGATAGGGACCTTAGGTTGTGAGCCCCATTGGGGACAGCATGATGATAATGTCTGTACAGCGCTGCGGAATATGTCATCGCTATATAAGTGCGTACAATAAGTAAATATCCATCACGTTTCACTGCTGCTTCCAAACATCATTGAAGTGAATGAAGACATAAGATTTCACTAAAGTGTTTGACAAATTTATTAAGTGGAATCAAACATTTCATAATTTTATGTCTTAACCGTTCGGTCACAAAGAACCAACTGTACAAAGTTAGAAATTTTAAAAACAAAACAAGTAACAAAAATATTTTAGGAATTGAAAACAATGAGATTGTATTTTCAGATGCCCCGAGAAGACAAGACCATAAAGCTTTGCAAGGGATCTGGTTTGGATTTGCCGACACTGGGCCTGTCTTGTCATCTGGATCGTCGGTAATCTATTAGCCGGATCACTGCTAAATTAAAGCTTTTTGATACACAAGCCAGGTTGGCTGTAAGTCACTGGAGTCTGAGGACACCTAAAATTCATTTCCAGCTCAATCTCAACAGGCTTCCATTTGATAACAGTAAAACGATCAGGCGCTCTACACCACGAGCCCTGCAAGAACCGTATTACAAGTGCTAATACCATTATTGTGCAGAATTAAAAGCTAACGGGACCTACTACCATCGGCGGCTGGAGCGCACGGGTCTTGGGGCACATCCAGTGCATTGTGAAGGTCGGGATAAACTGGGGTCTCTGGTATTTCATTGGAGGTGCATAGTTTCTTTATCTCGCAGAGGCGGACACGGCCTCTGCCCACCTGTCAGCATAGTAACTGCTTGGTGGTCCCTGACACTAGACGAGGTCTGTACTGAGGTCAGTTTGGATTCTAGCTGATGTTACTCTGTGGTATGGGAAGGTTCTCGTGTAGATACTTCATACTTCCTTGTTCGGAGAAGTCAGAGACCACGTGATCCTCGCCCCGAAGCAACCACTTGGTGGTGAGCAGTCCCTCTATACCCACTGGCCCCCGGGCATGGATCCTAGCTGTGCTGATGCCAACTTCCGCACCTATGACAGTAGAAAAACATTAATATGTACGGAGCCAATGTCATAATTGAAGAATACAAATGACCATCAAAAGGGGTATTTCGGTTACCATAACTATAACTTATGTTTAGACTAATTCATCATCAATAATTACCTAATATAATGTAAATTTCACCATATTTTACCATTCAGTAGTTATAAAAGATGTTTTCTTCCTCTGCTATCCACTGTGTTTCCTCATAAGTTACCATGGCATTGACCTGTAGTTCTGAGCCTTGTTAGGTCGAGCATGCTCAGTGTGTTGCTATCAGTTCTCTAGCTAAATTCTTATGAAACAAAGGGTGGGTCAGTGTGCTGGTGATTGGTGAGTAAAGTGGGCGTGTCTGGACTGTATATCAGGCAGCCAATCAGTAAACCATTAACACTCAGCAGGAAAAGCTAGGATTGTGGGGGATTGTAGTTTTTGTGAGGGAAAATCAGGAGCCATGATACTCAGTGTGCTGCAGGATCACACAGGAGCTAGACAAATGGATTGCAACGTAAAATGAAAGCCCTGGTTCTATGTATATAGGTCTGGGCTCTGGTTCTATGTATATAGGTCTGGGCTCTGGTTCTATGTATATAGGTCTGGGCTCTTTAGGTCTGGCTCTGGTTCTATGTATATAGGTCTGGGCTCTGGTTCTATGTATATAGGTCTGGGCTCTGGTTCTATGTATATAGGTCTGGGCTCTGGTTCTATGTATATAGGTCTGGGCTCTGGTTCTATGTATATAGGTCTGGGCTCTGGTTCTATGTATATAGGTCTGGGCTCTGGTTCTATGTATATAGGTCTGGGCTCTGGTTCTATGTATATAGGTCTGGGCTCTGGTTCTATGTATATAGGTCTGGGCTCTGGTTCTATGTATATAGGTCTGGGCTCTGGTTCTATGTATATAGGTCTGGGCTCTGGTTCTATGTATTATAGGTCTGGGCTCTGGTTCTATGTATATAGGTCTGGCTCTGGTTCTATGTATATAGGTTGGGCTCTGTTCTATGTATATAGGTCTGGCTCTGGTTCTATGTATATAGGTCTGGGCTCTGTTCTATGTATATAGGTCTGGCTCTGGTTTATGTATATTAGGTCTGGGCTCTGGTTCTATGTATATAGGTCTGGGCTCTGGTTTCTATGTATATAGGTCTGGGCTCTGGTTCTATGTATATAGGTCTGGGCTCTGGTTCTATGTATATAGGTCTGGGCTCTGGTTCTATGTATATAGGTTCTGGGCTCTGGTTCTATGTATATAGGTCTGGGCTCTGGCTTCTATGTATATAGGTCTGGGCTCTGGTTCTATGTATATAGGTCTGGGCTCTGGTTCTATGTATATAGGTCTGGGCTCTGGTTCTATGTATATAGGTCTGGGCTCTGGTTCTATGTATATAGGTCTGGGCTCTGGTTCTATGTATATAGGTCTGGGCTCTGGTTCTATGTATATAGGTCTGGGCTCTGGTTCTATGTATATAGGTCTGGGCTCTGGTTCTATGTATATAGGTCTGGGCTCTGGTTTCTATGTATATAGGTTGGGCTCTGGTTCTATGTATATAGGTCTGGGCTCTGGTTCTATTAGGCTGGCCTGGTTCTATATATAGGTCTGGGCTCTGGTTCTATGTATATGGTCTGGGCTCTGGTCTATGTATATAGGTCTGGGCTCTGGTTCTATGTATTATAGGTCTGGGCTCTGGTTCTATGTATATAGGTCTGGGCTCTGGTTCTATGTATATAGGTCTGGGCTCTGGTCTTGTATATAGTCTGGGCTCTGGTTCTATGTATATAGGTCTGGGCTCTGGTTCTATGTATATATGGTCTGGGCTCTGGTTCTATGTATATAGGTCTGGGGCTCTGGTTCTATGTATATAGGTCTGGGCTCTGGTTCTATGTATATAGGTCTGGGCTCTGGTTCTATGTATATAGGTCTGGGCTCTGGTTCTATGTATATAGGTCTGGGCTCTGGTTCTATGTATATAGGTCTGGGCTCTGGTTCTATGTATATAGGTCTGGGCTCTGGTTCTATGTATATAGGTCTGGGCTCTGGTTCTATGTATATAGGTCTGGGCTCTGGTTCGTATGTAATATAGGTCTGGGCCTCTGGTTTATGTCATATAGGCTGGGCTTCTGGTTCATATGTATATAGGTCTGGGCTCTGTTTCTATGTATATAGGTTCTGGGGCTTTGGTGCTATGTATATAAGTTTTTTTCTGGGCCTCTTGGCTTCTATGTATTATAGTCTGGGCTCTGGTTCTATGTATATTAGGTCTGGGCCTCTGGCTCTATGGTATATTAGGTCTGGGCTTCTGGTCATTCTGGTTCTATGTATATAGGTCTGGGCTCTGGTTCTATGTATATAGTCTGGGCTCTGGTTCTATATATAGGGTCTGGGGTTCTTGTCTATGTATATAGTGGCTCTGGTTCTATGTATATAGTCTGGGCTCTGGTTCTATGTATATAGGTCTGGGCTCTGGTTCTATGTATTATGGTCTGGGCTCTGGTTCTATGTATAATATAGGTCTGGGCTGTTCTATGGTTCTATGTATATAGTCTGGGCTCTGGTTCTATGTATATAGGTCTGGCTCTCTATGTAATAGGTCTGGCTGGTTCTATGTATATAGGTCTGGGCTCTGGTTCTATGTATATGAGGTCTGGGCTCTGGTTCTATGTATGTACAGGTCTGGTTCTCTGTTCTATGTACAGGTATGGGCTCTGGTTCTATGTACAGGTATGAGTTCTGGTTCTATGTTACAGGTATGAGTTCTGGTTATATGTACAGGTATGGGTTCTGGTTATATGTATAGGTATTGGCTTTCTGGTTATATGTACAGGTATGGGTTCTGGTTATATGTATAGGGTATGGGTTCTGGTTGGGTCACAGCTTGCAGCCTTAATGCATTTTTAAAAAAAAATTAAAGTTAACTTTAACGGAATACCCCTTTAAAAGGGGGTCTCCGGGCTTTTTGGTCCAACTAGGACATGGTGCTAAACCTGTGGAGGGAAGCTTTTACATAGTACTTACTCCCTCAATGTGGCCGTCCCCACTGCACTGTTGTATACTGTAGACTGTTCTACCCAGATGTAGGTACTTCTTTCCTATTCGGTTGCATTATAGTCAACGTAGCCAAACAAGAAAAGAAGCTGTCGTATCCAGATGGGACCCTGACAGAACAGCCAACAGGCATGCAACAGGCAGAACGAGGGTGGGCAAGTACTAGGTAAAAGAGTTCCTTTTATAGGTTAGCACCGTGCCCGGAGTACCTCTTAACCGAGTAAACTGCTAGTGGAGCGTGGTCAATGATCACACAATCAAGGTGGCGCCCCTATATTTTGGGTTCTGCAGCAGGGTACATGCTGAGGTGGGGTATGCGGCCATCAATGGCAAACAGGCTTGAGCGAATCGAGCTTCTGATCATAGATCCGTAGTCTATTTGTTAAAAAAAAAAATTGCGTGAGACTTCGGTGAATGACTGTTATTCCTACCTCAGTACCACAGCCCATTTTGGATCCCTATTCTAAAATTTTTTTTTATTTATTTATTTATTTTTTTTAAAGAGGACCTTTCATGGACCAGGCATTATTAAATAAGTGGGTTGTGTAGGGCATAGTGCAGGGATGTAAGATATTCATTTACATACCAGACGGGAAAGTAAAAGGGGGGGGCGGAGCGTCGCATAGATGAACTAGTAAGTGATGTTACATCCCTGCACTATGCCCTACACAACCCTCTACTTATTTGATAATGTCTGGACCCATGAAAGGTCCTTTTTACAGGGAACCTGTCATCAATTTTGTGCTCCCCATACTAACGGCATTATAAAGTAGAGACAGGCGAGTTGATTTCAGCGGTCTGTCATTTAGAAGTTAAAAGTGGTTGCCGAGAACCAGCATCACAATCATTGCAGACTGGGCCTGGAAAAGAGTCCCGGGCCCCTGAGAAGAGTCCTGGTTATTCATAAATTCCTGCTCTCCCTGCTAATGACTGACAGTCTTCTACCTAGTTTTCTCCCTTTCTCTCTAGGAGAGAACTGCCAATCATCAGCAGATGGGTGGGGAGAGCAGGAGATTAGGAATAACCATGACTCTTCTCAGGTAGATTTGACTCTTTTCAAGGCCTGTTCTGCAATGTTTATGTTGCTGAGAACCAGCATCCACTTACTTTTTAGCTCACGAGAGACACACCGCTGAAATCAGCATTTGTCACTACTTTATGCTGCCCTCAGTGAGGTCAACATAAAGTTGGTGACAGGTTCCCTTTAAAGATGCAGATATAAATACCAAATACCTTTGCCTACGCTGAGCCATTACATTTTATTGCTGTATGGAGACAGCATTAAAAACTAAGTTTTTTGAATGAATCGACTTCAGATCTACAATCCGAAGCTTGATTCGCGCAAGCATAATGGCAAAACAATAGTGTTCAGTGATTAAATGGGCTCAGCCGTAGTACTAATGATGCCTGCATCAGAGTTGGAGGGAGAACAACTACTGCCATTATGAATATTGCAGAGACACACAGGGCCAGCACCAGGTGTCATGGTCTGGGGTGCCATTAGATACCATGGCCCAACATTTGCAAGCCTTCGGCATGTCCAGGACATCGGAGAACCAGTATCCTGCAGCTCCCCTGCCCAGCTCCATCACCAGATCTCTCCCCCAAAGAGAAGGTCTGGGACTGGATGGGACGACGGATCTCCCATGAACAGCAGCCAACGACCTCCTTGTCTGAACCAAGTGGAAAGAGCTTGGAATGACCCACAGGAGGACATCCAGAATCTGTATGACCGCTACCATTTAAGAGGGGCAGCCTGTATCACAGCAAGGGGAGATGTCCCCGAGTATTAATGTGACCCTGCCCCTACATATACCCCGCTGCAGAACACAAAATAAAGGGGGCACCACCTTGGTTATGTAATCATTGACCAAGCACCACTAGCACCATTTTCCAGTAGTGTACAATTGAATGCCAGGGCTGTCTGCTCCCTGCCCTGTTCTATAGATAGAAGCTTGATGCAGGCAGTGAATATGGCGTCAATGCTCCTGCCTTCACCAAGCTTCCAACAGCACAGGCTGGAAAAGGTCTATAAGGATTAACTACTCTGATGTGGGAACGGGGCTAGGTAACAATCATTTCATTCCTTTCAGGGGCTTTGAGGATCCTAACTACCCATTAAAGGGGTCTTCAGGATATTACAACGATCTATCCTTAGGAAAGGTCATCAATATTTGATTGGTGGGGGGGGCAGACCCCGGCAATCCTGCTGATCAGCTGTTGAGCTCCAGAAGTCGGCACCGGAACTACACAGCTCCATCCATTCTGTAGTGGTAAACTGGTTACCATTCACTTCAACAATGAGCAGTGCTGACACCAGACCTAAACAAGCAGGATGGGGAAAAATGTTCCTGTGTCCTATGGGGTAAATACTAATGAGCGCTTCCATTATGGAAGCGCTCATTAGTACCGGAGGATCAGGAAGCGGTGAAGGTTCTGTACTCACCGTTTCCTGGTCCTTGGCTGTTGGCTGCGCTGTGGCTCTGTAGTATGGGGGCTTATATGAGGCAATGGGGGCCCATTTGAGGTATGAATGAGGGGAGTCTTATTAAAATTGGGGGTCTGATCTGAGGTGTAATGAAAAATATTTTTCCTATTGTCCTCTAAAAAAAAAAAAAAAACTTAGTTGCGTAATAGTTGAACGATAATTTCACAATAAAAAAAAAAGTTCTGCCAATTTAAACCTACCAAGTCCAAATCGGTAACCGTCTGAAAATCTAGTGCTGGAGTTCCAGAACACGCAGGCGCTGTCCACGTGCTGAAGGAAATATTCGGCTGTCGCTTCTGTAAAGTAGAAAGATAGAGATCACCACGTCTTGAATCTCATCAGACCCAACACGTTTGTAACATGTGAGAGGGCAGGAGGCTCACCGTTCTCAGTGACGATCACATCCGTGTGAGAGCTGCCATATTTGTGGATATGTTCAATCGCGTCTTCCACGCCGTCCACCACTTCAATGCAGCACTCCAGATCTCCATATTCCGTTCGCAGAGATTTTACTTCAGAGGGGCTAAACGTCAAGTAGGAGGCAAACTTTGGACCGGCGTGGATTTTCACCTGCGCGTAGTAATAGTCATTGTTTAGGTCCATTGTCATATAAAGCGTTAAGTGGGCAAAAAGTTTTTGGAAAAAGCTCAGACTGGGTGAAAAAAATAAATAAAAATGCAAGAACTGAGACTTCACGTCACTGATCTTCCACCATGCCTGTTTCTGGTACTTACTGGGAGCCCACTGGTCTTTGCTTGACATATCGGAAATGGATTTTTAGCTAGAGACCAGTGGGAGCATGGGTAGCCGAAGAACAGGCGCAGCTGGGGATTGGGGTGGTGAACATGGCTTATTATTTTATTTTTCTTCGTTAACCCCCTGCACCATTCCCTGGCATTGGGCAAATATGGATGGCTTTAAACTTCAGACATTTATGAAATATACATCATACATAGGATAAAGGGGTTTTCTAGGACCCAGCAACCCACTTTAAAAGGACATCTGTCAGCAGTTTTGTACCTATGACACGGGCTGACCTGTTACATGTGCACTTGGCGGCTGAAGACATCTGTGTTGGCCCCATGTTCATATGTGCCCACATTGCTGAGAAATAACGTTACCAAAAAAAACATTACCATTACACCTGGAGGCTCTGCTCTCTCTGCAACTGCCGCGCCCCCTGCCCTTTAATAGCCCCAGGCAGTGTAAATATGATCACTGTCAAAGTGCAGAGAGAGCAGAGCCTCTAGGTGTAATGGTAACGCCCCCGTTGCTCCTAGAGGCTCATTTGCATATATTAAAACATAATTTTCTCAGCAATGAGGACACATATGAACATGCGACCAACACAGATGCCTTCAGCTGCCAAGAGCACATGTAACAGGTCAGCCAGTGTCATAGGGACAAATCTACTAACAGATGCCCCTTTGTTTACTCACCGCTCCGAAGAATGGGGCTCGGCCATTCTGGAAACCACTCACCTGTCTGAAAATATCCCATATCCACTGATGTCACATATTTTACCAGGTTTCTGGTCTATGGACGGGGGCGTTCACAGCCAGGATGGGAGGAGGTGCTGTGGTGGGTTCAGAACTATTCATCTACAAGGCGCAAGAGGAGGTGGATTCAGTTCTGGCCCATCCACAGCACTCTCCCCTGTAGTGGGATGCAGAAGTGACATCCTCATCCATAGACCAGAAATTTGGAAAAGGAAGCGACGTCGGCATATGTATACACGTGACCGTCACATGACCAGGTTCGAGACAGGGCGATCCACAGAAATTTAGATAAGCAAGTATATTAGAAAACTTTCCTGCACGCCTGGTAGGCTTAGTTGCTGGCCTTGGAAACCCCTTTAAATAACGCGAGTCAGTCATACATGGCTGTTACAGAGTGTTACAGTATAAGCAGCGCGCCGGCAGATACAATCACCTGTTCCACTCTCAGCATGTCGATGATTTGGTCAAACAGCGGTGTTCTCAGTACATCGCGGTGGATGAGCAGAGTCTCCATAGCGTTTGCAGGCCGCAGGGTACTCGCACTTGGAATCTCGAACTAAGCGTGGTAATTAAAAAAATAATAATAATTTAGTGCTCGTAAGACGCCGTCACTCAAAATGTCACTCTTTTTGTAATTTTTTTTTATGGTGTGGGTCAGACACCTGTATAGTGGTCAAATGAAATTCTGGCCCATAGCTACTCCCCCACTCAATTCTGAATGTTGTTTTCAAAGAGGGATAAAGCCACTGCCAGACCTTTCTTGCAACGGGAAACCAAGAATTGCCATGCTGAAATCCACCATGCCTAAACCTATCTGCCGTCATAGTAGAGTAAGGAGTCGTCCCCCCCCCATACACATCCAGTGTGTATGGCAGGTTAAGTGGCTCCTAATTTGCTATGGACTCCTGTACTTACCGATCCTTGTGACTTTCTCCACACTGGCCTCATTGTCCACGTAGACATGACATATGCCCTCACTGTGGCCCATGACTGGTATTCCCTTCGCTGCTTTCTGGATATCCCGGACCAGTTGAGAAGAGCCACGCGGGATGATCAGGTCAATCAGCTTATTCAAGCGCACAGATCCTCAACATCCTCCCTGGTGTTCACCTGTAATACAAAGGACGGATTGTTGGCCACGTATTACTGGTGTGATCGTGCGATTGATGAAACATTTTAAGAGACACGAATACATCCCTACACATAGTCTATGACCGACTGTCTTAATCCCCTAACTGTTTTGCCCAAGTCCAGCTCTGGCAGTGTGAAAAGTAGCTAACTGGAGGGGGGGAGGGCTGCTTTAAATGCTGCTATCTCCAGAATGGTAGTAGCTAGAAACATACAACTGGTCTTGTTTGAAAGCCGGCAGTCCAGGCTTTCATACAAGACCATGATGACAACTAAAGTCCAAGCAACAGAGGAGAGATCACTGTTAGAAGTAGAGTCGGGAATAATTACCGGTAAAACCAGTTTTTACTTTCACCTTCAGCTGCATTCACAGCATCCCGATTTCTATCAATGATATCTTCCTCTGTCCTGAACATATTGCTGTCATTCTGGTATTGTCTGAAAGCTTGGAATGTCAGCTTTCAAACAAGACCAGCATGTTTCTAGCTGCCACCATTCAGGAGGTAGCAGCATCTAAAGAAGCCCTCCCCCTCCAGGTAGCTACTTTTCCCACTGCTGGAGCTCCACTCAGGCAAAACAGTTAGGGGGTTAAAGGGTTGTCCGGACTTTTACTATTGATGTCCTATCCTCAGGATAGGTCATCAGTATCAGATCAGCAGGGGTCCGACACCCGGCACGTGCAGTCTCCCTTCTCTCTTCCTGACCGATGCCCACTGTCTATGGTCCAGACAACCCCTTTAATGCTCACTAAGCACAAGTGCAGTGAAGACAGGTCTTGAAGGAACACTGCAAGCAAAACTGAGCTGTGCTTAGTGCAGGCCTGTGGTGGCGAATAAAATAGGGATTTGCATTAAATTCCTTAGTTCCAGCAGTGACGTTACATTCAACAACACATGTCCACTGCAGCCCATCGGAGCAGCGGCGTGACAACTGCCAGGTAAGTAATGATCACTTCTTTATTGCAGGCGGATCCCTGTGTAACATGCTTTGCTTTCTAGTTTGTGCTGTTCCTCCATGATGAGGCTTTTTCCCAGAAGAAAAAAAAAATAAATAAAGTGCTGTCCACGTTGCTCATTCGCACAAAGAATACATTTCTTGTTTTCTCGGAAATGCCACAAATGAGTTGCGCAAGACAGTTTTCTTTTTAATCATCAGGATCAACCCTACCACAGCACAGTAATAATCAGCATTAAATAAAAGCTTTAAAACCAAAGACTAAAAGTACGTACCAGCTGGATGGCATCCCTGACCCCGTGAGATAGCCAGTGCCTCCTGGGTGAGCCGGGTACAGAGTCTGGTTGCTGTTAGAACGCCTCTTTTCCTCCCTTTAACAACAAACCATTGCCGCTGGCTATAGCCAATGCAGAAACCTGATAAGGACATAGACAAGAAGAAATAAGCGGACGTCACAGTTTACCACACAAAGGGCAGAATATGAATAAGAGAAGTTCGGCATCTTCTCAATACACATGGAATGTACAAGTTGCATACATTGACCTCAATAATATAATGGTAACTGGCTGGCTTCTAAGCTCCCCCTAGTGGTGGCTGCTGGCAGAAAGAATGTTACCATGCAAAATACATTGGTGGTGTCATGTCAAGGTGTGAAGGGGTAGCTTACTGCCCATAAATATTGAGGACTCCATGGCATGTGCTGAATTGACCGGACTCCCGGCTCACACATCTAATAAATGCGATTTTCTTGAAAACCGCAGTGTACTGTCAGTAAGTGACCCACTGCAGGAATCAGGGCGACTTCATACTACCCTCCAGCATAAACCTTTACACAAGCTGCAGTACCTGAGGAAGACAGTCTGGTCGAGACTCGAATATAACAAGCAGAACTCCTATGGGTACAGTAACTATGTTCTAGTTCCAGTTCCTTAGCGATCCGTGTCCTACGTATGACGCGCCCCACGCTGTCCTGGAGGAGGCTGCTATCTGTCTAAGCCCTATGGCAAGGCTGTTCAGTTTTGCTACGGAAAGGCTTAATCTCTTCAATACGCGGAGGTGGCAGTCTTCCTATAAAGCGGAAAGGAAATGGAGAAAAGTAAAGTCTTCCCCCTTAAAGGCTATGTACACCGTTGGGTGTATTTTTTTTTTTTTACTCATTTTTGGATAAAAATAATTTTTTCAATTGGTTTTTTATTAAAAATATTCAGCCGTTCTGTCACAAAGGGTTAACCATTTGTCTAGCTGTGCAAATTGTACTTTTTACTTTTTGACTAAAAGGTCATAAACACTTATTTAAGCTACGTTCTTATCAGTAACATAAAAACTGAGCTATAACGAGTGTTTAGGAGGTCAGATCAGATATAAGAAGAGCTGCCTGACGGAAGACAGTAAAATGACAGAGCCTGCTACTAGAGAATCTAAAGGCTGTACAGAGAAAAGGGCTCAAAATGCTTAATAAACACCAACTGAAAATACAATGCAATAATAGAAAAAAAAAATGCCCCAAAGGTGTACATAGCCTTTAAAGTTTCACCATTCTTCCTCAAAAGCAATGGACATCTTTAGAGGCATTTATAGTAATGCATGCTACTTATTTTGGCCTAAATTTTCAGCTAGTCTTTGTTAAAAATTTTCAGCAGTTCGGTCTTCTACAGCCTACAGTTTTCCAGCATCTGCAGGTTGTTTTTTTGCTTCCCAGTGACTCAGTGTCAGAGAGCTGCTCTAGCGTTTTGAATCTATAGCCCTTATCTCTAGTTCCCTGACAGCTCAAATACTCATTTAAAGGGAACCTGTCATCTCCGAAACACCCCCTGAACTAGAGTAAGCGTTGTATAGTGTAAGTGATGCTGAATCCGAATATGTAATTTTTATCTTCATACTCACTTCCATTCTGACTCTGTGCTCTGACAAACCAGCAGTAAAATGCACTCACTGGACTCCAGTGCTCACTCACATAATGGAGACGACTCAAAGAAGAGTCCACTGAGTGTATTTTACTGCAGGTTTGTGGGAGCACAGCGTCGGAATGGAAGTGAGTATGAAGATAAAAATTACATATTCGGATTCAGCATCACTTACACTATACAACGCTTACTCTAGTTCAGGGGGTGTTTCGGAGATGACAGGTTCCCTTTAAGGTAAATTCTTATGTAACTGAAAAAGAACATGGCTTAAAGAGGTTTTCCGGGAGTTAACTACTGATGACCTATCCGCACCGCCACTTTAAACATCTGGTGATTGGGTGGGTGGAGCAGCCAATGAGAGGATGGGGATGGAGATGAGCCTCCCTAACAGCCATTGGCTGCTCCCCTTCCCGACATCAGATGTTTTCATCGGCACACGTGGAGAAGCTGCTGCGGCAGTGCGGCGCAGGGAGCGGGTTAAGTATATTCCCTGTGAGGGGCTGTTTATAGTATTGGATAACCCCTTTATTGTTTTAGGCCTGTCATACTTTCTGGTAAACCAACCCTATGGGAAAAACTTACCTTTCTCCTCGGCTGTTTCCATGTCCTTCCTGTTTGCAGCAAGAATCTCATCTCTGTGATCAGTCAGTAAGTCGGCCAGGTGATAAATGATCTCTGCTCTCTGTTGCGGGAAATGACGAAACGTTAGCGCTCTTGTATTAACCAGCGAGACGTTCAACAGGATCCGGGTACAGGAGGTGCTACTTTTAGTTTCTGGGCCCCGATGTAAAATCTGTAATGGGACCACCCTCCTACCATGCGCTTATAACACTTATATGACAGAGAGGCTGTTGTGGGCCCCCAGTGGGCATGTGCCTAATTCCACTGCTACCCTGGCACTCCACCACCTCTGCGTGTACAACATAGAATCCTCCAAAGAGTGTCAATATTAGAAAAAAAAAAATAAAATAATATGTAGGAGAAGATCAGTTCTGTCTTACTGCTTGACTTAAAGGGAACCTGTCATCTCCGAAACACCCCCTGAACTACAGTAAGCAGTGTATAGTGTAAATGATGCTGAATCCGAATATGTAAGTTTTATCTTCATACTCACTTCCATTCTGACGCTGTGCTCCCACAAACCAGCAGTAAAATACATTGACAGGACTCTTCTTTGAGTCCTCACCATTATATGAGTGAGCACATGAGTCCACTGAGTGCATTTTACTGCTGGTTTGTGAAAGCACAGTGTCAGGATGGAAGTGAGTATGAAAATAAAACTTACATATTCGGATATAGCATCACTTACACTATACACCGCTTACTCTAGTTCAGCGGGTATTTCGGAGATGACAGGTTCCCTTTAAGGGGGTTTTACAGCATACAGAGGCATGCACTGGAGTGATTCTGCCAACACACACCGCTGTGCAGGCATACAGAGGCGTCTGTCACCCATAAGCTCCCATGTTAAAAATAAACTACGTACTGCCGCGGTATATGCTTTATTTTTTTACTTTATAGCGTAGATGACTTTGCTATTCTTTTCTACAACCGCCCGTAGAAGAAAAAAAAAATAAAAAATACCGACACATTGACCTGATAAAATATAATATGACGCTCTTTTGGTCTCCGTCAGGTGTGACTAGGGGCCTACCCATAGATAACCGGTAGTATTTCTAAGTAACAAAGGAAAAGGTGAATCGATCGTTCCATCACCTGCTCGGGCTTCAGCGTTGCCAGATTCCTTCCGCCTGTCCGGGCCATTTCAGCCTGTTGCTCCACAGTGGGCCCTAAAGGATCAGGCAAGACCAGAGATTAAACGCAGAGTTCTGCTTTACATACAGAGAGACTATAAGCTTCCTAGCCGGTAAGCAATACGCAGGCTTGCACGTTATCTCCTTCAGGACCTTGCGATTTTCCATTTTGGCGGTTTCGTTCCCCCCCCCCCCCCCCCCCACTCTGACTTCTTGGAGCCAGAAACTTTTACTTTTCCATTCACATAGCCGTATGAGCGGTGTTTATTTTGCGGGACAAGTTGTACTTTTTATTGCACCATTTATTATTGCATACAATGTAGTGGAAAGCGGAAAATACATTCTAAATGGGGTGGAATTGGGCGTTCCCTATGTGGTAACTGACCTGTTCCCTTCTCTGGGTGAGTACAATTATGGAGA
This sequence comes from Rhinella marina, assembly GCA_900303285.1. Taxonomy (NCBI): domain Eukaryota; kingdom Metazoa; phylum Chordata; class Amphibia; order Anura; family Bufonidae; genus Rhinella; species Rhinella marina. The sequence goes on from ONZH01008326.1 coordinate 204,203, forward strand.
TACCACATTTATATAGTTTTTCTTGTGTTTTAATAAATCTCTTCAGTCTGACCCCAATCACTTTTTATAGCTGTGTGACAGCTTATTTTTTAGGAAATAATCTGTAGTTTTAACGGATTGCATTTTGGAGTGTGTTTGTTTTTTTTTAGGTAAAGTGACGAAAAGTCATGAATAGGCCGTTTTTGTTACATTACGGCATTCAACGTATGGAATAAATATTTTACATTTTAATAGTACAGAGCATTTTTGGATTCTAAGGAAAAGGGGGAGATTTGATTTTTTTTTTTTTTATATAAAGTTTTTTTGTTTTTACATTTTTCAAGTCACCCTAGGTGACGTATGAGCAATCATTATTCTGTAACGGACTTTTATTCACTACAGAATACAGGAGTAAGTATAATGCAGTGCAGGTCAGCATTGCAGTATACTTGTAATCAGTCTGGAAGCCTTTTACAGGCTCAGGCCTATTACTAGTATGGAACGTCTACTCCGATCTCAGACAGGGGAAGGCAGACCGAGCTAGGAAGCATGTGGTTTCCAGTCTTAGATGCTGTGGTTACATTTGAACATGGTATGAGTCAAATGCCTGCTATTGGAATTTTTGCCAATCGTAGACATTTAAACAGCAGGGGGGCTGAGCTGGTGCCATCTTTAAGACTGGACCTCCACTGCACAAGTATGGTGGAGTTTCAGAAAAAGTTAAAGGTTTACTCTAGCTTTTGTCAGCTTTGACTTCTAGTCAGTACTACACTATACGTAAAGAAAGAAATCCACTCTTGCACTTCACTGCTCAGTTCCAGAGAAGGGGCTCCTCTCAGCGAGGATTCCAGTCCCAGGCACTATACACGTGAACAGCAAATCACTGGCCTCAGCAGTGACATGTCCCCAAGCGCCAAGTCACTTTAAGGCAGCATGTCACTTGGGGACATGTCACTGCTGAGGTCAGTGATTGGCGGCAGCAATGCACATGACCAAGTCTAGGACCAGAAGCATCGCTGAGAGGAGCCTCTGCGCCAGAGCAGAGCGTCAGGGAGCAGGCGAGTGGATTCCTTTTTAGTGCACAGCACAGTACTCTCTAAAGCTGGAATTCCCCTTTAAGGCCCCTGTTTTTTTGTAACTTACCAGCAGGTTTTACTTCTGAAAAGAACGTTCCAACTTTTTTCCCTTCAACGATATCACTGATTACGTGGCCGGATATTTTGGATGAGTGTCCATTGGCAATCACAACTGAGGTGCCACCCTGTAGGGCCCAAAGGGCAGCCTTCACCTGTAGCAAGAACATAAAATAAGGACAAAAGTCTTATTATAGCCAAGAGATAGTTCCACTTGAAATAAAAAACAAGTACGGTTATGTTTTGCTGATAAACTACTAATAAGAGTTCTCGCCACCAAACTGGGAGATTTGCCAGAGCTCTACCTTAACGATAAATGGCCCAGTGATCGAAGGATGAAAGTTTAAGACGTTACACCTCTTCTCCATATAGTACTTGCACATGACCAAAATCTCCATTATAAATATATACTAAAATAAATACCAATATAATGTGGAGACGTACCTTGGCCTCCATGCCTCCCATACCGACTCTTGATTTGGTCCCAAACGTCACCGACTGCTGATCTCCCGGATAGAAAATGTCAATCAGTTGGCATCATCTGACCCCGGTGGGCTGTCGAAAAGTCCTGCAGGCAAGAAGTGAAGAGATGAGCTATGATTGACAATGAAACAAAGAAGTGTCTCCAAAAGGAAAAATCGGTCCCCCACATACACTACTCACAAAAAGTTAGGGATATTTGGCTTGTGGGTGAACCTAAAATGCCCTCTAACCTTTACAGGAGAACTTAATGTGACCTTCTCTAAACTTTTTAATGCACACGTCCAACTGTTCAATGTTTCAGTACTTTTTGCACAACTTGCTGTTCTCTAACAAGGAGCTTATAGAAGAACTCCCGCAAAAAATGTTATGCCATGTCCTGCTAGAAATGTACATGATGTAATCTGTAGTGAATGTCATTTTCTAACCAGTGGCTGTATTTCTGAGTTATATCTCCCTGATGTTTCTTACCTGTGTCATGTGACTAGGAATCAGACCCACCAACTCACACAGTATCTATGTATGGACAGGAAGTCTAATTCTCTATGCATTCCTATGGGAGCCTCACTTTCAGTCTTATAGGAATGAATAGAGCAGTAACTGGCTTCCTGTCCTGGGTCAGTTGGAGGTCAGGGAGTTAGTCACATGAACCCAGCAACAATATGAGAGGGGATAGCTCAGAATTACAGTCTCTGATGAGAAGATTACATTCACTACAGATTATATCATGCACCTTTCTAACAGGTCAGAGAATAAACATTTTTGCGGAGTTCTTTAACGTCAAAATTCACAACAGGTGTTGGATCCATGAATCACCCAATACATTTCCTGGTTCAATAAGAATTCATATTTAAACAGTCGTCCTCATCATGCTCTTCACATTTTGACATCATGAGACCAAGACGACACCTAACAACTGATGAACAGTACCTTGCCATTGCGAGGCTTCAAGCAGGATGTTCTCAGACGGAAGTGGCCACTGAGCTTAGAGTGTCACAGTTGTATCAGAGATACAGGAGACTGGAAGAGTCACAGAAAGGCAGAGAAAGTGGACGTCCTTTGGTGGCATCATTGTGAACATTGCCCTGCGGAACTGGATAATGAATGCCACACCAACTCCAGGCACATTTAAGGGAGGTGAGAGGCACCCAAGTGACACATCAGACCATTCAAAAACATTTACATCAGCGTGGGTCTGCGTGCCACATGACCTGTGAGGGTACCTGACCACACCACCAGGAACAGGCGTCATCTTCTTGCATGGGCCAGGGAACATTTACGCTAGATGAGGGACCAGTGGGCCTCAGTGCTGTTCACTGATAAAAAGCCAGTGATGTTGGAGACGTCAAGGAAGAGCCGTATGCATCAGCCACTGTTGTCACCAGACGAGCCTTTGGTGGTGGTAGTGGTGTTACAGTGCGGGCAGGTGACAAGCCCATACTACTTGAATAACATCATTAATCCAGTCATTGTGCCTCTGCCATGAGCAACACAGGCCTAATTTCATCTTCATGGAGGACAATGCTCCAGCTCATCGAGGTCACATCATTAGGGAACGGCTGCTGGAGGACTGGGGGACCTCATGTGGAGTGGCCTGCACTTTTTCCAGACCTAAATTCCATTGAAAACCTATTGGATCAGCTGAGTCGCAGTGTAGAGGCTCGTAACTCTGTACCTCAGAACCTCAATGACCTGAGGGCCGCTGTTCAAGAAGAGTGGGATCCCATGCCTCAGCAGACAATAAGGAGACTTGTGAACAGCAGGAGACGTCGTTGTCAAGCTGTAATTCAAGCTCAAGGCCACATGACAAGTTATACCCAGCACTGGTGTTAACTTTAGTTTCAAAACATTGTTTGAGATGATTGCACTCTTCTACCTAAATGCCCTACTTTCATCAGAGAATATCACTGGGTTGTGAACCTATGTTTTGCATGAATTTCACCTGAAATCCAATTATTCCTTTTTGTGAGTAGTGTATAACTCAACCCTCCGAGTCTGACGGCCCTGCAAAGGTTAAGAACCGTTGGACTTTCTTTGACCAGGCTTACGGAGATCCCATCTGCCGATCCAGCACTTCCTCCACACCCACTAGTACTAAAAAACTAATTTTTACTTACCCAAAATGTTTTAGATCTGGGGTGCCCAACCTGTGGCCCTCTAGCTGTTGCAAAACCACAACTCCCAGCATGCCCAGATAGCAGATGGCCACAGTCAAGTCACCCTTCCATAACCTCCCACCCTCCAAGAGGGACACCCATAAGGGCACCACATGCAAATGTTCAAAGTAATCTCAGACTCATTTATTATTGATACACAGTCCAAGAAACTTTTATGACGCCAAGGCTCATGATAGGAGGACATTAAGGCTAGTTAATGAGGTCACGTCCAGTTATCAGCGCCGAAACCTGGCACGCTATACGGTAATATCACAAAAATTACCTTCCACATCAGACAGGACAATGATTAAATCGGCCTTCATTTCAACAGCTAGTCGGGCTGCCAGGCTGTCGTTGTCCTTGATGCTGATCACCTGCGAAGGAAACCAAAGTCAGCGAAGACAACCTACAGCAAATGAGAGGACAGGAGGGATATAAAGGGGAAACGAAGCAAGAGAAGCCAGTGGCGTGGACGTCTGAGCTCTGTCATACGGATACAAGCCAAGGGCAGGAGAAGGGAGCACTCCAAAAACAGAAGACTACACGTCCTGTATAGAGGAACATTGTAAATGAAAGTTAGAGGAGATGCCCATAAAGAATTCTTCCACATGCTGAGGCCTCCATTGGGAATCAGAGGTACAGAACATGCCCATACATTCCTATGAGCATCTCCTTTGAAGCGTGAATTATGCATGTGAAGCATAGGAGTTAGTTTGCAGATCAGATGCACATGCAATGCTAGCATTAAAGAGGCCTGTCACTAGGTTTAACCTATGTATTTAAATACATAGGTTAAAACCCCTTAACTTGTACAGTTATATCATACCTTTATTGCAGAGTACAGCGCAGCGGTTGTGCTGAAAAACCAACTTAAAACTCTATGCTAATGAGCCTTCGGAGCACCGGGGGCTCTCCCGATGCCGACGTCCACAACCCTCTGGAATTTGATTGACAGCGCTAGACCGTTTGGTCTAGCGCTGAAATCCGGCGCCTGCGCAGTCCGATTGTGCCGGCGCATGCGCAGAAGCGCTTGCAGTGCCGAATACTGCAAGCGCTTCCATTCCCTTGTGCGCACGCGCCGCCACTTTCGCAGCGGCGCTCGTGCGCACAAGGATGGAAGCGCTTGCAGTGTTCGGGCACTGCAAGCGCTTCTGCGCATGCCGCCGGCGCGATCGGACTGCGCAGGCGCCGGATTTTCAGGCGCTAGACAAACGGTCTAGCGCTGTCAATCAAATTCCAGAGGGGCGTGGGACGTCGCATCGGGGAGAGCCTGTGCCTCAGGAAGAAAGAGCCCGCCCCCCGGTGCTCCGAAGGCTCATTAGCATAGAGTTTTAAGTTGGTTTTTCAGCACAACCGCTGCGCTGTACTCTGCAATAAAGATATGATATAACTGTACTAGTTAAGGGGTTTTAACCTATGTATTTAAATACATAGGTTAAAACCTAGTGACAGAGCCTCTTTAAAGAGGTCCTCTCACCGCTCCTGACATGCCTGTTTTATTTAGATTCTTGCATCCCCCATGTAATAAATTCTGGAACATCTATTCTTATGGCTCTATGTTGTGCTATTTCTTTATTATTTCTACTAGAATTTATGAATGAATTGCTAGCAGTCTGCAGTAAGGGTACAGAGGGGAGTCTGTGCAGGTCCCCCCCCCCCCCCAACTGGTTACCACCCTCTATCCCTTACTGCAGACTGCTAGCAATCATTCACAACTTCTAGTAGGAATAATAAGAAATGGCACAACATAGAGACATAAGAATAGATGTTCCAGAATTGTTATTACAAGGGGAATGCATGAAGCTATTAAAAACAGGCATGTCAGGAGTGGTGAGAGGTCCTCTTTAATGTTCCTCATACATGAAGACTCTCCCCGAGTCAGGAGACTTCCGAATCAATCTGTACATTACATTGCCATTCCATAACACCCCTCGGCAGTATGTATACGTCACCTACTTCTCCATCTTTAGCACTCGCGTGTTAGTTAGCCAAGCCATGCACTATTACTACGGCAGCTCAGCATGCAGCCCACAGAAATACTTCACCCACATTTACCCCCTGCAGATCACTATTTGGTTCTGGAGGAGGACAACCGCGTCATTGGTATTAATAATCGGCACGATGTTCATCCGGAGCAGCTTCGTGTAAGGTGCCATTTAAATTCCGCCTTTTTCTGCTCGTCGTGGAAATCCAGGTTTGTGACCAGGATCTATGAGAAAGAGGGAAAAGAAAATCACATTCAAAGCAATGTTAACTCCAAAAATGTTTAAAGAGGACCTCTCCCGCTCCTGACATGCCAGTTTAATTGCTTCATGCGTTCCCCATGTAATAACAATTCTGGAACATCTATTCTTATGGCTCTATGTTGTGCCATTCCTTTATTATTTCTACTAGAAGTTATGAATGAATTACTAGCAGTCTGTAGTAAGGGTACAGAGGGGAGGTGACCAGTTGGGGGTGTGTACCTGCACAGTCTGACAATGGCAGCACTGATTGGATAGAGTGAGACCGTGCAGGTTACAACCCCCAACTTGTTACCTCCCCTCTGTACCCTTACTGCAGACTGCTAGCAATTCATTCATAACTTCTAGTAGAAATAGCAAAGGAATGGCACAACATACAGACATAAGAATAGATGTTCCAGAATTGTTATTACATAGGGAATTGATGTAGCTATTAAAACAGGCATGTCAGGAGAGGTGTAAGGTCCTTGCGCAGTAATGTAAGGGTAGGAAACGAGATGATGTAATGCACACGTGCAGAAATCCTGGTCAAGTCAGAGCAGTACTCGCTTGGGGAGAGGAGGGAAGGACAAGGGTGCACTGAGAGAAATAACCTCAATTGGTTTAATGTGTTGAGGGTGTGTCCCTGCAGTCTAAAGGTCCTTTTACACGGGCCGATTATCGGCCGAAAAAATCGTTCCTAGGAACGCTAGTGCCGATAATCGGCCCGTGTAAAAAGTGGCCTAATCAGCCGACGAACGAGCAAAACGCTCGTTCGTCGGTGCTGATTGGATCTTTTGTAGAAACCAAAAGATCCAACTGTCGGGCGCACATCGCCCTGTGTAAACAGGCGATGTGCGCCTGACAGTATGGAGCTTCCCGCCGACGAGCGATACAGCGATCACTCGTGCGGCCCGGCGCTCGATTCGTCGGGCCGTATGTAAAGGCTCCCTGCCCGAGCGCGATATCGCTGATCGGCGCTCGGGCAGGGAGAATAATCGGCCCGTCTAAAAGGGCCTTTAGGGCTACTTTCACACTTGCGTTGTTGTTATCCGGTATTGAGATCCGGCAGAGATCTCATACTGGGGGGAAAAAAAACCCAAACAAAAAAAAAAAAACGGTTCAGTTTACTCCTCACACATTCTGAACGGAAAGAGATCCATTCAGAATGCATCAGGACGTCTTCCGTTCTGGCAGCATTCCGTTTTGTGACTGGACACAAAGCCGCTGCAAGATCATAAAAACTGGAAAAAAACGGATCTGGCACTAAAAAAAACAATGTAGTTTCAATGGTGACTAATCAGTTTTTGTTTTTTGGTTTTTTTGAAACCTCAATTAGTAGCCAACGCTGGCAGCACTGATTGATAGCATCATACTGTACAGGGACACACCCCAACTGGTAACACCCAGCTAGACATCAGTGCTATAAATAATTCATAACTTCTAGCAGGAATAATAAAGGAACAGATGTTGCCATTACATGGGGAATGCAAGTAGTTCCTAAATCAGACATGTCCGGAGAGGCCACGGCATTCGTTAAGTCGGTGACCTACACTCCAGAGTGCACAGAACAAGACCGGCTGCTGGCAAAAAGCCCAGACTTAGATATTTTTTTTAGGCCATTCTATTCATAGAGCCAATGTCACCTCCTTATTCCAATGGGTCTGTTCAGGTGAAATCATATGGGAAAGAATGGCAAAAGAAATATCACATATTCCAAATTCCACCGTCTGCAGCAGATGAGGGCAATAGATACAGAAAGGTCTGGTGTTATGAGGCTGCCAAGTCTGCTTTCCAGTAAGGACAAAGTCTGCAGAGGGCACGGGTCCAACATGGAGATACGTGTTAAAAAAAAAAAAAAAAAACTATAATATTTCACTTCGTGTACCAAGACATGGGGTACAGGCATTCTTTACGGTAAGAGCAGCGAGACTATGGAACTCTCTTTAAAAGAGTTTCTTTCATCACATACAACCCTTTCACGGTAGAATTCCAGCCCATGCTCCATAATGAAAACCACTGGAAAACCGCTTGTATTCTACCTCCCTTGAAAATTTTTCCATGTGAATTAGCAAACGACTCTGCAGAGAGTTTTCTGCCTCGGAAACCATGGTGGGAGGCCACAAGCTGATTAGCCACAGTGAATGGGACTAGATCCATGGGTTCCACAATGGATTCTACTCTTAGGGTGTTTTCACACTACTATAGCTTTCAGGAAAACGTTTTCCCAAAAAATTTGCAGCCAGATGGTTGTCCGAGTGTTTGATACTAATGACCTGTCCTCGAGTTAGGTCATCAATATCTGAACGGTGCCGGTCTGACTCCTGGCATCCCTGCCGATCAGCTACGGCGTTTAGTGCCTCTTCCTCGGCCAGTGACGTCACGTTCACTCGCCACGTTGCCTAGGCGCAGCTCTGCCTCAATTAAGAGAATGGGCCTGAGCTGCAAAACCAAGCACAGCCACTATAGAATGTATGGCGCTGTGCTTGGTAAGCTGTGAGGAGGCTGCAGCGCTCACCGGGGTGCTGCAGCCTCTTCACACAGCTGATCAGCAGGGTTTCTGGGTGTCAGACCCTCACCGATCAGATATTGAACAGGTCACCAGAATTAAACTATCCTTTTATTTATTTAGGTTTCAAATCCGATAATTTTTATTAGTTTTATGCATATCTGCACATTTTACAGAAAGTAGAAGAAACATACAATAAGTTCTCGATATATGTATTAAACTACCCTTTAAAGCAGACGTCAGCATACAATGTACTACAAACAATGTTTTTTTTATGCTGCTTGACTTCACTTTTGGCTTTTTTTTTTTGGGTGGGGTGGGTGGGTCAATGACATCTTTTCATACATTTTTTCCATAGACATCTGTATAGGAATTTAAAATAATGTTGGGGGAAAAAAAATTCATAGTACAATGGGATAAAATAACAAAAAGGAGTACTGTTAGTCTTGCCAGTCCTCTGCTGCTTCAGCGCTGGCGCCTCCCAGGTCTCCGTTTCCCCGGCCCCAGTGATGACTTGCTGTGACGTCACCACTGCAGCCAGGGAACCAGGAAGGTGCTGGCAGGGGGATTACTGAGGTATTTTACCATTGCAGGCCGTTTGTAAAAGCCCTACGATGGTCTCTAACCAGTCCGACTGCCACGGATCCGATTCCCAACACCACTGGCAAACAGCTGATTTTACTGGAGAAAGTGACCGTCTCCTGCAGGAGCGGACTGGGATCTTAAAGTGGCCCTGGAAAAAATACTAAAAGTGGCCCCGTTTTGTACTCGGGTCCAAAACGATGGAAGGAAAGGCCAGCAATACCGTATTGTGGCACAATACACAACCTCAACAGAGCAAAATACAGCCCATCACAAAATACTGCCATCAGCACAAAATACATCCCCAAAAACTTCCACTGGCCGGCCGTGAGGAGGGCATCGGCCCACCGGGAAATTTCCCTGTAAGGTCTATGGCCAATCCGCCCCTGGTGTCCTGTTTACTACCCCTGCAGTGACTGCTATAGGAGAAATGAACTACTACATGCTGCCGTTCACACAGCAGGTCTATGTATCAGGTGGAAGACAGGGCGATTGTCAGCACCTGTCAGCTCTGGCATATAGAAGGCGGACCCACCTTGATATATAGAAAGCGGTTATTGTTACTGTACCGCCACTCACCTGTTGCTGCGCATATACTGTACTGGGTGAACATAGCTTCGTACAGCGCCATAAGCCCGCTCTGTCCGGCTGCTGCACAGGCTCGTGCCTCCAGGACTGGAACTTGCTGAAGAAACAAAAAAAAAATTTAATGAGAATTCACGCACACGTCTGCTTTATTTGCTATACAGCTATATGTTGTTTTGCTCACCATGTCTTTCAGCTGGTTCTGCCCCGAATGCAAGGCTTGTCTCACACTCTGCGACAATAGGATTTCATGGCGGAGACGCTGTTTCCCAAAAGCCACGGCCCCGCTGGTGACGATCATCATTTCCCGTCCTTGGTTCTGCAGAACGGACACCTGCGGCAGAAGAGCGGTATGGTCCGGTGACACTGAGTGGCTGGGTGTGGGCGTATAGGGGATGGAACATCACAATCTCCATACAAATGGGTTTGTACTGACTTTCCAAACTACAGTCCATTACAATACTCAGACCTGTACCCCCCCCACGATTACCGGGGCCATGTGTCTCCCCATATGAATGAAGCCCCGGTCAATCAGGAGTGCTGCCGCTCCATTCATCTCTATGGGACCACCCAAATACAGAGCTCACCTATCTCCAGCAGTCCCATAGAGATGACTAGAGCGGCAAAAAGCACCGACCAGGCACTTATCCCTATCCCATGAATAGGGGACACATTTAGAATGGGTGTATGTAACCAATACTAAGCCCATCTACTGAAAAATAAATAACTAGGTCATTATAGGGGTTGGCCCATCACATACATTGGGGGCATATTGCTAGGATAGGTCAAGGTCCCACCTTTGGGATCCATCCCTAGCTCTAGAACGGAGCCTACAATGTGAAGAGCGGACCGTTCATACGTAGCCGCCAAAGATTAATTTCTATGGAAGTGCACGAGAATGGCCACTGCTCCATTCACTTCTATGGGGCTGACGGGAAAAGCCGAACTAGTGCTCAATTATTTTCAGCAGCCCCATAGAAATGGATGGAGGGCGGTCCGCGAATAACATTCTAGCGACATTTCCCAGTGTATGAGATGCGCCAACTCCTTTAAAATGTATAACAAACCAAATTTTTTTTAAAAATCCCATGGGAACCATAAATATACATTATTACTATTAGTGTAGAGCGAATCGACTTTGGATGAAACATCCAAAGTGGACTCGAATAAAACTTCATTTCACTACTGTACGGAGCGAGCGCTCTATACAGTATTAGAATGTACTGGCTCCGATGAACCGAAATGATTACTTTGCGAAGTCTCGTGACACTTCACATAATAACTTCAGAAATTGCTCCGTACAGTATTGAAATGAAGTTTTATTTGAATCGACTTCGGATGTTTCATCCAAAGTTGATTTGCTCATCCCTAATTATACCAAAATCAATAACTTTATTAATTGGCAAGCTATACTCAACCCCCATAAAAACCATATACGCCAAAAATATGTCAAAACAATATTCAGGTGAAGAACGCAATACAGAAAAATATAAAAGGGCCGTACAACCTATAATAGTGAATACTGGATTAGAAATAGGTGCTGAATACCATAAATCAGAGATGCCCAAACTGCAGCCCTCCAGCTGTTGCAAAACTACAACTCCCAGCATGCCCAAACCGCCTACAGCTATTAGGGCATGGTGGGAGCTGTAGTTTTGGAACAGCTGGAGGGCGGCAGGTTGAGCACCACTGCCATAAATGATTGCACCAGCCAGAGTAATCGGGCTATGTATACTCCTCCATATTGTTCTGAATAGCACCAGCAGTCACTACAGGAACCTATGCAGACCAGAGAGGAATGTCTGTAGGAAGCCTGACGCGTCCTCCACCTCACCGTCTGACGTGTCCCCAAATACTGTATATCTAGCAAACATGGAATCTATGAATCCAGCCTGAGCAGAGCCTAACTCAGGGGTCAGCAACATTCAGTGCTCCAGCTGTTGTGAAATTACAACTTCCAGCATGTACAACTTCTGCTGGGAGTTGTAGTTTCACAACGGCTGAAGTGCAGGTGGGTGCTGACCCCTCGCCTAAATATCATGTCTTGTCATGTGAATGCAAGGCAGCAAAAGCCTAAAGGTCCCTTTACACGGGTAGAATTCCTATAAACACTCGTAAGCGATTATCTGTCGATTACCAGATGAACAAAGTTTCGATTGTTATCAGTTACTGGCAGCAGATCATGGTGTCTAAACATGCTCTGCTCTTGGCAAACAATGAGTCAGTATGGGGGAGAGTAATGGCATTAGCCATGACTGTGCCCCATACTGTGGAGGAGATCGCTCCATGTAAATAGAGCGGTCTACTTCACCGACGAACAGGCGATTGTCCATAAGGAACACTTCCTTCCCGACGGTCTGCTACTCTGTCGCCCCGTGTAAAGGGACCTTAAAGGGGTTGTCCGAGTTCAGAGCTGAACCCGGACATACCCAGAATTTCACCCAGGCAGCCTGCCTGACAAAAGCATCGGAGCATAAAATGCTCTCTAAATCGCGCAGGGCATTTTGTCCAGTTCTGGCGACGAACCAGGCTCTGCCAGGCGGAGGCTTACGCCCAGCAGTGATCCCAGAGACGTCACCAGCACTGATGGGCAGGCTTTAGTGCTGGCCTACCCTGTAAAACGGCTAGGGCAGCGCTAAAGCCGGCCCATAAGAGCCGGTGACGTCACCGAACACACTGCCGGGAGGAAGCCTCCGCCCCGCCAGTGTGTGTTTGTGAATAAAAGAGCTCCGATGCCGTTGTCAGGCAGGCTGCCTGGGTATGTCCAGGTTCAACCCCTTTAAGGAAGAGCTTGCAGGGCAGAGATCACCGTCGTACAGCTCAATTCTGAATATTCTAATCTGTTGCATGTAATCTGGTTATAACGATACAGGTTTTATTAATACTCCGGTCAGCTGAGGTCTGCATTCAGTCCAAAGGTAACTTTCTACAGCCACTCTCCTGTCACGTGCCATGCCAATGTTGCTCACCTGCTCTACGATGGATGCCAGCCGACCTAGTGCTAACCCGCACTCATCTCCTCGTGTCACCACGGCGCTCCCGAGCTTTACCACAATGCGCTTGGCGTGCTTCAGCTCGCTGCGGTGCACGAACGGCTTTCCGTGTGAGCGGATAAGAGGCATAGTCATAAAAGGAATGTTGCTCCATTGCCTTGACTGTTGCCGGGCAGGGATGGAGGCTGGAACACCTGCATTACAAACCAAAACATTGTTTAGAACCACAACACTCATCATCCAAAAAACAAACTTCCTCTCTAGATCATGCACATAAAATATTAATAAGTGATACTTCATCCACACTGATAAGTAAGACTTGGGAAGGCATCCCGCCAGGAATGCCGAAAATAATGCCTTGCTGTCCTAGACCACTAGGGATGCCAACTAACCTCTTACAGACCGACAGTGCCAAGAAAGCCGACACCAACTCCTGATTGCCCTAGACCACCAGAGATACTGACAAACTCAAAACCATAGACCACAAAGCAGGATAACTCCGTGTTGCCCTGAGCCACCAGGAAGCTGGCACTAACTCCATGCTGCTCTAGACCACTAGTGAGACTAAATTAAATCCTTAAAGGGGTTTTCCGAGTATATATATATATATATATATATATATATATATATATATATATATGTATAAAAAAAAAAAAATCAGGATAGGTCATCAATATCAGATCGGCGAGGTGCGTGCCGTATCAGCGCTGCCTTCTCTTCACTGTTTACATGCTGGCCGTAACGGGGTAGTGGTGAGTAGGTGTAATTACATCTCACCGCCCCATTCATTTCTATGGGAAGAATCGCTTCCATACAAGTCTATGGAAGCAATTCTTCCCATAGAAATGAATGGGGTGGTGAGGTGTCCTGGTGATCGGGGACTCTCTCCCTGTTATACATGTTTGTAGGAGGTTCATCCACCAATAACGGAGAGCTATCACTTTAGTAAAAAAAAAAAAAAAAAAAAAAAAAAAAAAAATCAAAACAACAAAACAAGACAAGATATTTTAGTCTACTTTCACACTATCGTTTACATTTTCCAGTATTGAAAACACCGGAGAAAAAAAAAAGCTTCCGTTTTGTCCCCATTCAATGTCAATGGGGACAAAACATAACTGAACAGAACGGAGTGCCCCGGAATGCATTTCGTTCCGTTTGGTTGCGTTCCCATACCGGAGAGCAAGCTGCAGTTTTTTTTCTGTCATTGGGTGCAGAGCAAGAGAAAACTGATCCGTCCCCCATTGACTTTCAATGGAGTTTAGTACGGATCCATCTTGGCTATGTTAAAGATAACGCAACCGGAAACGGAGCAAAAACGCAAGTGTGAAAGTAGCCTTACAAGGAACTTTTAACTTGCCATTCAGAAATCTAGGAATCGCAATGATAAATGTTACTTATGTAACATAAAAGGAGTCTGCCATCTCATTTTTACTTATACTTCTGGCAGCGTTCTTAACGTATCTTTATTTGCATTTCTGTGAGTTGCTTGCAGCATAAAATGATCTGAGTTATTTGTTTGGTGGCGCAAGCGCACTATAAGCGGTGACGCCAGTGCTTGTGGTCACAGTGGTTTTTATAAACTACAAGGGCCGGATAGCATCTAAGAATGATGTTGCAGGGAGAGTGAAGGAGCGATGAACGTTTAGAACAGGAGGACTCGGACACATGCAGGATGGAGAACACCCCCCACCCCCACCCCGGGCACTCATTTGTATAACAAATAAAGATAATTTTATGCTGCAAGTAACTCAGACAACTACCGTGTTTCCTCCAAAAAAAGCGTTAGGGCTTATTTTTGGGATAGGTCTTATTTTCAGGGAAGCACGGTTTAAAGTGTGCCCCCATCAGACCCCCGATCAAGCCCACTGTGCCCCCTTTCAGACCTCAGATCAGCCCACCCAGCCCCATAACAATAAAATAAAAAAACTCCTCTTACCTGTCCTGCGCCGCAGCTCCGCTCTGGGTCCGGCGCTCCTCTGGCTTCTGAGGCCGGCGCTGCACTGTCACCTGTCTGCCTGCAGCGTCAGGTCATAGTGTGCGCACTACGTTCCTGACGCTGTACGCGGTCAGGACAGTGCAGAGCCGGCCCAGGAAGCCTGTGGAGCGCTGGACCCGGGCAGAGCCGCTGCGCAGGACAGGTAAGAGGAGTTTTTTATTTTATTACTATGGGGCAGGGTGGGCTGGTCTGAGGTCTGATAGGGGTGCCGGCAGCGAAAATATACAAGTGAGCGCTTCCATAATGGAAGAGCTCACTTGTATTCACTTTATACAGTAACGTAGATAGGGCTTATATTTTAAGCCAACTCCAAAACAAGGCAAAATAGCACTAGGCTTATTTTAGGGATAGGTCTTATTTTCGGGAAACACGGTACCAATAATGTTCAGAATACAGCTAGAAGTGTAATAAGTAAAAACAAGCTGACAGACTCCCCTTATTGAGAGGTCACCATCTCAGACTTTTCTTGCCTACCCACAGGAACACCCTTGGGACCCCATTCTGGCAGCTCTGCTATAGTTAGGTGTTGTGTGCCTGGAAATCCTATGATCACAGGGACTAAGGCCTCATGCACACGATCGCATGTATTTTGCAGAACGGAATAGCTGGCCCCTAATAGAACAGTCCTATCCTTGGCAGTAATGCAGACAATAGGACAAGTTTTTGTGGGACGGACATACAGAAACAGAATGCACATGGAGTAACTTCGTTTTTTTTTTTGCGGACCCATTGAAATGAATGGTTCCGCATATGATCCGCAAAAAAACGGAACAACGCGGTAAGAAAATGCGTTTGTGTGCATGAGCCCTAAGGCTGTATTCACATGTAACGATCAGACCAAGGCTGTTGCAAATTTGCAAAAAAAAGAGGCCATACGATATCATAGCATGTGAACACACGCCGCTCCTGGGGGCATATTACATACTGCAATCTGTGTAATAATACTTTTTGTGTAACTTAACTGGATCAGCCACATTCACCTGACATCGCAGCTCCACATAAAACCCGTCCTTCACATTACAGCAGGAAGACTAAGCCAAAAAATGCAGAAAGATACTTACATCTCATATGAGAAGACACTGTAGTCCGAACCCGGGATAACAGACATCGGCCATGGATGGGGCCCCGACAACTCAGTGCAGCCCGGCTCAACATTTTGCTAGGAGAGAAGGGATGAGTAGTCACTAGGAGCGGTGTTAGTGCGGTATATAACACACCCTCAAAGTCTATAAAAGGGTTGGACATCAGAAGGAAAATCAGCCCCGGCAGCAGTTCACTTTGTGCGGACAGAAGGTCCATATAAAAGTCTAGATAAAGGTCAACGCAAGGGGATCCATAAAGAGATCCTTTACGCCAGGGATCGACCACCTCCAGCACTGCGGCTATCCTAAACTACAACTCCCAGAATCCTCCCTTCACTTCTATAGGCTCAATAGAATGGAACCGCACACCGTGGAGGTAAGTGAGGTGACACTGAAAGGGTCCTTCAACCACACGACGTAGACAACTAAAATCTCCTCCCTTCTATGGTTGTTTCAAGAGTAGCTGAGCAAGTATGCATGCTGGGAGTTGTAGTTTCACAGCAGCTGGGGTGCCAAAGGTTGCTGACCCCAGCTTTATGCCTTTATCCCCAATACAAAACCCGCTTACCTGTGCCCTACTCTCGTTCAGCCTCGTTATGGGGACACCAGACGCATCAAGGTCTATACATTCCCAATGTAGATTAGGATTCACACAGGACAGTAAGGCCCCTTTCACACGAGCTGGAGACTCGCATGTCTCCCGCAACGCATCTACAGGGCTGGACTCGGCACGGACAGGGATCGCATATAATGCTATGCGATCCCTGTCAGTGCGGAGTCCAGCCCTGTAGATCCGTTGCGGGAGACATGCGAGTCTCCCGCTCGTGTGAAAGGGGCCTAAGGCGAGTTTTCCGCGCGGGTGCGATGGGTGACGTGAACGCATAGCACCCGCACTGAATCCTGACCCATTCATTTCAATGGGTCTGTGTACATGAGCGTTTTTTTTTTTCACGCATCAGTTCTGCGTTGCGTGAAAAACGCAGCGTGTTCTATATTCTGCGTTTTCGCCGCAGCCCTAACCCCATAGAAGTGAATGGGGCTTCAGTGAAAAACGCATTGCATCCGGAAGCAAGTGCAGATACAATACGTTTTTCACTGATGGTTGCTAAGAGATGTTGTTTGTAAACATTCAGTTTTTTTATCACGTGCGTGAAAAACGCATCAAAACACATTGCACCCGCGCGGAAAGAACTGAACAACTGAACGCAATCGCAGACAAAACTGACTGAACTTGCCGGCAAAATGGTGCAAGTTTTCCTGAACGCATCCGGATCTAATCCGTCACGCTCGTGTGAAAGGGGCCTAAGTGTTGTCATAGGGTCAAAAAACGACAGCACTATAGATGTCAAATACTAGTAAAGCAGTAAGGACACTACAGGCATTACACACCGCTTCCTTAAAGGCGTTTTCCAGGCTTCTAATATTGATGACCTATACTCAGGATAGATCATCAATATCAGATCGGTGGGGGTCCGACACCTGGCATCACCCATGGATCAGCTGTATGAAGAGAAGGCACACGTCGTGCGAGCCTGCACTCTCCTGTCGCTCTTCCTGCTCGCCATAGACATAGCAGCAGAGAGCAGACAGGAGACGGCACTTCAGAGAGCTGATCGGAGGGGGTGCGGGGTGCGAGACCTCCATCGATTCGATATTGATGACCTATCCTAAGGATAGGTCATCAATATTAAAAGCCCGGAGAACCCCCTTTAAAGACTCCTCCTGATTTATTGACCTCCAACAGCTGTCCATTTAGAGATTGTGCAGAGTGTTCATAAAGCGATCTGCCCCATCTTAGAAAGAACAACGTGGCGGTACAGTTCTCTCTCGCTTGCACTCATCTATAGGATAAGAGGTCATGCACACTGCCGTTCCGTTATTAGGGGCCGCATTTTGTGGTGCCAATGCACGGGCACAATCAGTGCGGCTGCTGCGACGGATCCAGACTCGTTCAACTTGAATGGGTCCATCATCCAAAAAAAATAAAATAGAACATGCTCCTTTTTTGCGGTGCGGAGACACGGACAGAAACTCTCCATAGGGCTTCCAGACTGAACGGGTCGCACATGGCCGGTGTCTGCATACTGCGAACCCGCAGGAACCATGGCCATGTGAAGTCTGAGAGGTGAGTAACCAACTGGTCACACTGTGAAAGATTAACCCTTCCACTGCTCTAGTCCACCAGAGTGACATTAACTCCTTTCCTGCCCTATACCACCAGGGATGCAAATATTAACCCCTTCACCATACTAGACCCAGGGATGGGGGTCATTAACATTTTTCACTGCCATAGACATGAGATATAGAAATCAGACCATTTACTACCTTAAATCAGGGGGGGGGGGGGACTTGCCAATATATTAAAATTTTTCTGGCACCTTGGGTGGCTGTAACGAGGCAGATGTATTCTAGGAAAGCTGGATGACAACTCCAGCAGAAAATATAATGATGGGCATACTGGTCTTTAGACAGATTTTCCAGAATTTTAACATTGCGATACCACAGGCTGAATGCAGGAGTCCTGACGTGTGTGCCATTAAAGATGCCCTGCCAGCCTCTGACACCGTCCCGTTACCCACCACGTCTAGAGCCGATGAGAGTCCTACCCCCACTGTTTGCATTTGCAGCGATTGGCTGCATGGACTGAAGCAGCAGCCTATGAGCTCAGCAGGACGATGAACACACGGGAGATGATGAAACCCTCGTGCAGGATTGCAGGAGATCACAAAAAGAAAAAAAATAAATAAATGAAAAGCAATGGACAATAACGGAATGTGCAGAACACATCACACAGAAAATACACTACACAGCTGAGTGATGTGAGGATGCAAATACTGTGTCAGCAGCACCCGGAGCAAATAAGCAGAAGCCTGACTCTAAAGCTGATCTGCAACTACTACTCCCAGTATGTTCTGACAGCACAACGTGATGGTGCAAAAGCAGATTTAAAATAAAAAATAAAAAAAAATATATATATATATATACACACACACACACACACATACACAGTATATAAAAAAATACAAAAAAAAAAAGATAAAAATTAGCTTAGACTCTGTTCACATCTGCATTGTGGCTCTGCACTGCCGGATCCGTGGCACTGTAGGCAGCACAGGCTTATAATTAGCTATGTTGGGTTTTGTGACGGCATTTGTCGTTTTTCAGGAAAAGTTTAACGCCTGCAGTGCTATTTTTCCATTCAATGTCAAAGCCTCTGACACAGAGGTGGACACAGCCTGAAACATTCCTCAAGTCACACTTTAAAACTATTTTCTGCAACTTAACAAACTTTGCATTTGAGTTTGTCACCATTTTCAAGATCTCTGCTTCTTCTCAGTGAACGGAAGCTGCAAACCCATCCTGATCCTGTCCCAATCTCACTGCTTGATACAAGGGAAAGTCTCTGCCATGAATCCTGCGTCAGGATTACTAAGGCTGTATTCAGACGTGGCGGCCGTGGTTCTTACCACATGACAGAACTGTGTGGCAAAAAGGATATGGCCGTGCAGCAATTAGTACCAGGAACGCTATATCTGAATTCAACCTAAGTTTTATGCTGGACACTTATCTTGTGAGATTTTACAGGTATAGAAATAAAGTGATGTGAACAGAGCCCTATGGTCCTACGCTGCATCTCTTAAAGGGGATATACAGGCTGACAGCAGTCATGGAGAGACACAACTACACACTGGGTGCCAGATACTGGTTTCAGCTACCAGTGAGTAAAACTGAAAACGTAAGGGGTATCCTCAGCATAGGGATTAACTATTAGAATGGTGGGGATTTACCGCTGGGCCCCCCAACTGATCATGAGAACAGGGTCCCCCTAAAAATCAATGGAGTGACAGATCAAGCATGCGTACTGCTGCTCCGGAAATAGCTGAGCGCTGTACTCTGCCGTTTCTGTAATTCTCCGTTCATTTCAGGGGGACCCTGTTCTCATGATCGGTAGGGGAAGTCCCACCAGTTGGTCCTCAACCGATTAAATAGTTCTCCTATCCTATGGGCAGAGGATACATTCTAGCTTGCACTATTGACTTCTACAGGAGTTCTCAGAACAAGGGAACAAGTGTGCATACTGGGAGTTGTAGTTTCAAAACAGCCAGAGCGCGGGAGGTTGCCGACCCCTGACCATTTGCCTCTACTCACTAGTGTGTGACATGTCGTCGCATCCATGAGGTCACGCACCCATTTGGTCCCCAGTTTGGCACAATGGCGCATGAATGCCCAAGAAAGTCCCAACACAGCAGTGCATAAAGAAAGTGATGACGGAAGCACGATAGCAACCAGGCGTCACATTTACAAAAACCTATTTAATGCATTGCCCCTTTAAATCATCTAACATAGGGGTTAGCAACCTTCAGCACTACTGATCTGGGGAAACTACAACTCCCAGCATGCTCCACTGACTTCTATGGGAGTTCTGTAAACAGCTAAGCAAGTGAGCACGCTGGGAGTTGTAGTTTCACCACAGGTGGCCTGCCTCCCTTATCTAGCAGGTTGTATTTGGGAAGCCTTGGCAGTGACCATGACCTCACTCCAATGCCACGCTGTCCACCAGCGGAAATGATACATGTATCTAAATGAATGGATTGATGTATCTAAATACAAACTGCAACATTGTTACAAACTTCCTACACCCAGATAGTATCTAAGCACCTGCACCACCGTGCAAACCACAAACACTCGCTCCAACCCAAACTTCTGCAAAACCAACTACAGCAGACAAAGCATCCCACGCAGCACCTTTCATATGGCGCACATTGTCGACTATGCAAATGGTTTCATATACACACACAAAAGTCGCAGGTGAACAGCCGCCGGCGCACTCCTGCTTACCCCTCACCGCCCGCGGAGTCCGCACAGTCCCAGCAAAAAGACCCCGGATTCACTACAATTTATCCAGCTCAAAATAGCGTCCCGGCTGGCATGGCCCACTGCACATGCGCCGGGCACACGCACGCAAGACCTGACGCGCATGCGCGGAAGATTTCCTCCACGCTGCCGTCGCCAAAGCCCGAGCTCCGCGCATGCGCTGCCGGCCTGTGTGACCGGCAGCGCCTTGGAGGGGAGTTCCTTGGAAGCTGTAACCATGTCGACGTGTCAGCGTGCTGTGATGGCACCTATTTGACATGGATAGAACTAAGAAATGGCTGAAGAAGCTGGCAAAGGGTTGTGGTAAATAGTTCCTGAGGGCTAGCTGCCAAGACCTGCCTTAAAGGGGTGTTATGGTTGTTAGAAGTTGTTTCTTATCCACAGGATAAGGGATAACCATTAGGTCGATGGGGGGGGGGGTCCTCCTGCTGGGACCCCCATCGATCACTAGAGCAGGGGGCCTTGTGCCCACTGAAATGAACGGAGTTGCCTGTCGGGCATGTGTGCGGCAGCTCCATTAATTTCTATGGGAATTCTGAATATAGGGGGCACTGTCATAGGTGGTATAGAAATGACTAGAGCGGCCAGGCGCATGGTAGACGACCTGCAAGTATACCTGACCACAGGCGTCATTGTCTTGCATGGGCCAGGGAGTATTGACACTGGACGAGGGACCAGGGGGCCTCAGTGCTGTTCACTGATTCACGCTGAGCAGAAATGATGGCCGCCAGCGATGTTGGAGACATCCAGTAGGGCGCTATGCATCAGCCACTGTTGTCACCAGACGAGCCTTTGGTGGTGGTGGTGTTACAGTGTGGGCAGGTGTGTCTAGTCAATACAGAACTGCCCTACACTGTGTGAATGGTCCAGTGACAAGTCCATACTACTAGAATAACATAATTAATTCAGTCATTGTTCCTCTACATGAACAACACAGGCCTAATGTCATCTTCATGGAGGACAATGCTCCAGCTCATCGAGGTCGCATCATTAGGGAACGGCTGGAGACTGGGGACCTCAAATGGAGTGGCTGCACTTTCTCCAGACCTGAATCCCATTGAAAACCTATGGGATCAGCTGAGTCGCCGTGTAGAGGCTCGTAACTCTGTACCCCAGAACCTCAATGACCTGAGGGCCGCCCTTCTAGAAGAGTCGGATGCCATGCCTCAGCAGACAATAAGTCGACTTGTGAACAGCAGGAGACGTCGTTGTCAAGCTGTAATTGATGCTCAAGGCCACATGACAAGTTATTGAGACACTGACATTTTGTGGCGGTATACCCAGCACTGGTGTTGGCTTTTGTGTTAATAAATTGTTTGAGATGAGAAAATCACCATTGCTGCTTCTACTTAAATGCCCGACTTTCATGATATAATATCACTGGAGTGTGAACTTTTTACGTTTTCCATAAATTTCACCCGAAAGCCAAATATCCCTAACTTTTTGTGAGCAGCTATCGACTATTTTTGTAATTGAGTAATAACAAAAAACGAATTAAAAGAATGTTTTTGTTTATAAAATCCCATCAGTCCCCCGTGCCATCAGGGCTCCCCCAGTGTCATCAGGCCCCCCCCCCCCCGTGCCATCAGCTTCCCCCCAACCCGTGCCATCAGCTTCCCCCCAGTGCCATCAGCTGCCCCCCAGTGCTATCAGCTGCCCCCCCAGTGCCATCAGCTGCCCCCACAGTGCCATCAGCTGCCCCCCCCAGTGCCATCAGCTGCCCCCCCCATGCCATCAGGGCTCCCCCAGTGTCATCAGGCTCCCCCCCAGTGCCATCAGCTGCCCCCCTAGTGCTATCAGCTGTCCCCCAATGCCATTAGCTTTCCCCCCCAGTGCCATCAGCTGCTCCCCAGTGCCACCATCTCCCCTCTTAGCCATGTCCTTAGCGTCAGTGAAATAAAATACTTACCTCTCCTGTAGGGGCGCCGCTCCACAGCTCGTCCATTTGTCAGTGTCAGGTCATAGTGCGCACCTACGTGCACTATGTCCTGAAGATGTATCAGGATCCATTGTAGCACGATGCAGGCCAGTGGGTGACCATGGAGCGGTGAGTAATAGCAAGCGCTTCACTCAAGCCTTGCAGTCACATGACACAAGCGAATCTTTTTTTGTGTCCAGTTACTCGATTCAATCGAGTAATCATTTAAGCCCTAGTATATATGAGTTCTCATTGAAATTACTGTGCCGCTGAAACCGCCAAGCGTAGATGCCACCATACTTCTTGCGGGAGGTAAGGTTGCCAGCGCTTCTTGATTTTTTTCCTTCCTCTGGCTTGGTTTGGCGCCTGCGGGAAGTTATTGGGAGGAGTTAAGCACTGCCAGGCACAATGCCGTTTTGCATCTTAGATGTTGAATGGTCTGCTGACGTCATCCAGCCTCTGGAAAAGAACCAACCGCAATTATGGCGCGAAACAGAGCGGTGACGTCAGCATGCCGCTTTGTGTTTACTTCCACAGTGGAGAAACTGGTGATGGGCAGTCATTGAGCTTGGGTGTATCGCCAACCTCAAGAAGATGCTGCCAAGAATGATGTCCTCATGTGCTTCCAGTGATGAGCTGCTCCTGTCATACGGGTGAGTACAATGTACACTGTTGTATGGCCTAGTGGGGTCATTTATTAAAGGGGTTCTCCTAGGACTAATGTAAAAAATGAAATCAGACATCATATAGTACATGACAACCTCTTTCTAAAAAAGCTAGAACCAGCCCTGTACCTCACATGGATCCAGAGATCTCCTCATTCATTGCTCTGCTAGATTTATGTCACACTGACAGGTCAAGGGGAGTGTCTTTTCTGCTGCAGATAAGGAGGCGTGTCCATTCAGCTGCAGCTCTTTTCCTATCACAGCTCAGGGGGCGTGTCCATGATCTCCCTATCACAGCTCAGGGGGCGTGTCCATGCTCTCCCTATAACAGCTCAGAAGGCAGTTGAAGGATGAAACTGAGCATGTGCGGCCATCTCAGTGAGCAGGTCAAAGAAATAAGAAAAAAACAAACAGCAGGTGTCGCTATAGATAGATTTTATTGAATGACTCAGTGGCTATGCAAAATTTTTAATTACATGTAATTAGAAAAGTATTCAGATCCAGGTGCTGGTTTGAAAACTGTACAATATTTTTGGGACAACCCCTTTAAGACGCTGGCCTCTACATAACTTAGGCTCATCCCCCACCGGCCTAAATCTACGTCCGCTCTGCCCCTTCCACTACCCCTTTTTTAGACCTGACGTGACCGAATCTGCAACGGATATATACCAAAATTGACGTATATCTGATAATAAATGACCCCCCCTAGGTGTGCAGGTGTGTGAGAAAGCATGTACAATGTCATCCATACTGTACGGCATACACAAAATCTTTCCCTCTGCACCACTGGTAGCTTGCATGTCACCCCCCATTTTGATGATCTGTCACCCCTGTAGTGACATGTGCAGCATAATACCTATGTAGTAACATACATCACTCCTATAGTGACATATATCACTCCCAATGGCATACAGTACTTTATTCTACCATTAGAGGCACGCGTGCGCAGCATCTCACATCCCTGCCACCTCGTATACGAGCTGCAGCGGTGGTCGTAACCCCTGGAAACGAGCAGTGTATAATGTGATGGAAAAATGAATCCAGCCAGCAAAGGAAGCAATATGGACAATCACAATACATTAGTAAGTGCCTTGTAGTAACTTTCTCTACATGATAAATGCCACTTACTGAAGTGAGAGGACCCCTTTAAGAGAACCTGTCCCTATCAATTGCTGTGGTTCACCCGATTAACCCCTTAACGCATAATGCCGTACACTGTATTGAACCCGCTCCATACACTGCAGGTATATAATACAGCAGGCACCCAGCCGCAATGACGGAGAACGGCGATCCCGACGAAAACCCGTCATTTATCGCTTTGGATGCCGCGATCAACGCTGATTGCGGCATCTGTGAGGTAAGGCAGAGGGATGCGGTTTTGATCCCCTACAGTGAAATGGGGCTCCGATCGGGTTGCCATGGCAGCCTGGACACAGCTGAAGCCTTCCAGGCCTGCCATGGTAATCTGCCTGCTGAACTATGCACGAGGCAGAGCTCAGCATGGACAGTGTAAAAATCCTATTCACCCTATTTTATCTATTAGGGTGAATAGGACAAGGGATCAAAAAATCTCAGGTTCTAGCCCCCTAAGTAGTAATAGTTAATAAATAAGAAGTAAAAGAAATTTTAAAAAAACAAAATATTAAAGGTTTTTACATTTAAAAATATATAAACAATAGAAAAAACATATCTGAAAGTTGTTCATACCACAAAAATGGTACCAATAAAAACTACAGTCTGTTACGCAAAAAACAAGCCCTCGTACAGCTCTGTGGACCAAAATATAAAAAAAAAAGTTATGGCTGTCAGAATATGGCGATACAAAGAAAATTTTGATTTTTTCAAAGGATTTTTTTTAAAGAATAATTAAAATAAAAACCATACTAGTTTGGTATCGCCACAATCGTACTGAGCCGCAGAATAAGGATGTAAGGTCATTTTTAGCGCACAGTGAACGACATGATGTCAAAACCCCAATAACCTTTGCTGAATTTTGTTTTGTTTTTTTTCAATTTTACCCCACAAAGAATTTTTTTCTTAAATGGCGGCATTAAAAAATGCATCTTGTCCCGCATAAAATGTGAATTGAAAAATAAATGGCTATTGGAACATGGGAAGGAAAAACAAAAAATGTAAAAATTAAAATAGGCCCGGTCTTTAAGGGGTTAAAACTCTGTTTTTCTTTTGTTGATCTGAGGCCTCTTTCTCAAGTTATGATATTTTTTCCTAATATGCAAATTAGTCCTTTGGTGCAGCGAGGGCGTCACCATTGCTCCTTTTGCACGCAAGTTCTACTCAGTTCTCAGTTCCTCTCTGGCTGCTTTGCCATTGCCTGGTCAGTCAGTACAGTTACAGCATGCCCATCTTACCAACACACAGTATTGCACCCAGTTTCTGTCTCTTGTTCCAGTGATTGTCTCTGGAACTCCCATAGAAATGAATGAAGCAGCTGAGCGAATGCCCGATTGGCAACTCTGCTTATTTCGGGGGGCACCACATGGTAAGTGGACCCCGTTTTCATAATCGTGGGGGTCCTAGCAGTAGTAGTTATCCGAATTTGTTCTGGATAACTTGACGGGGTATTCTGAGAGTTTGATACCGACGACCTATCCTCAGGATTGGTCATCAGTATCTGATCGGTTGCAGTCCGACACCCGGACCTCTTGCTGATCTGCTGTTTGAGGAGGCACTAGTTCTCCTGTGAGCGCCGCAGTCTTCTCGCAGCTTACCAAGCACATCGCCGTACATTGTATAGGGGCTGTGAACGGGGCTGAGCGCGATACCAAGCACAGCCGATATACAATGTACAGCCCTGTGCCTGGTAAGCTGCGAGAAGACTGCGGCGCTCACAGAAGAACCAACGCCTTCTCAAACAGCTGATTGGCGGGGGTCCACCTGAGGATAGGTTATCAGTATCAAAATCTCAGAAAACCCCTTTAAAAGGGGTATTCCGGTTATAAGAAGCTATCCCTTAGGGGCCGTTCAGACGGCCATGGTATTGCAGGTCCGCAAAAATGCGGATCCGCAATACCACGGATGGCGGTGTGTGTTCCGCAATTTGCGGAACACACATCGCCGGCACCCCATAGAAGATGCCTATTCTTGTCCTGTTGTGGACAAGAACACGTACTATATCTTGTTGCGGAGCCGCTGGTCGGCAAGATCGCGAGCCGCCCATTGAAGTGAATGGGGCCGCATCTATTCCACAAAATTGCGGTCGTGTGAATAGTCCCTTATACACAGGTTAGGGGATAACTATTAGATTGGTGGGGGGGTCCTACCACTGGGACCCCCATCAGTCATAAGAACGGGGTCCCCGTACCCCCTGGAGCCCCCCCCCTTCCAAAACAAATAAAGCGGCTGGACGCTCTATTCATTTTTGGGAGCTTCAGAGATTGACGAGTAAAGCACCCGGCTATTTGTGGCAGGTCCCATGGAAATGAATGAAGCGGCTGTGCACATGCCCAATTAGCTGCTCCGTTCATTTTTGGGAAGGCTCCACAGGGACCCCGTTCTCGTGATTGGTGGGGTTCTCAGTGGTAGGACCCCACAAATCTAATAGTTTTCCCCTATCCTATGGATAGTGGTTAACTGCATATCACCTGAATACCCCTTTAATATAATTGGAACACCCCTTTAAGGACATAAAAGGGCTTGCACTCATGTATATTATTTATCAGTAATAATACAGCTGGTCAGCAGATGGCAGCATAACCTCAGCTCACAACACACATACACTGCGTACATTTATACAGGGTGGCCAACGAAAAAGTAGCTGGCCTCCAATATCTCCAAATCAAACTGCCTAATAGTAAATTGGTCTGAGTTGTCCATAGCAACCAATCAGAGCTCAGCTTTTATTTTTTCAGAGCCCAGTAGGAACTGAAAGCTGAGCTCTGATTGGTTGCTATGGGCAACTAAGAAATATTTACAATTCAGGTTGATAAAAAGGGCCTATTGTGTCAGAAAGATGGTAGAACAGCGAATGTTGATTGTGGAAGGCTACGTGCGAAGCAGATCGATTAAGGAAAATGCAAGAGACCTTTGGCGACAAGTACCCAGGAACAAAACCTCCAGTTAAATGTTGTATTCAGAGTCTGGTTTGGAAATGGCATGGAGAAACCGAGGCCTCCATCCATCAGGACCGCTGAAGTTGTGCATGAAATTCAGCAGCTGATTGCAAGTAGCCCCAAAAATCAACTCGAAGACTTTCTCAGCAAGTTGGTGTATCAGGAAGGACGTGTCACGTGGTTGCTGACTATGACTGCTGACAGACATTTGGACCCATTGCTGGACTTCATGATGGACGAAGCTTGGTTTCATTTATTAGGTCACGTAAATTCCCAGAATGCGAGGTACTGGTCTGCTGAAAATCCCCATTTAACTCACAAATCACCACTTCATGACCAAAAAATTTCCTTTTGGTGCACAGTGTTTGGAACACGAACAGTGAGCCCAATTTTCTTCAAATCAGCTGTGAATATCGCAATTTACCTGGACATGTTAGGATAGTTTACAATTAGAGATGAGCGAATCATTCAAAATTTGCTTTGCCGAATATTCGCCGAATTTCTGACAAGATTCGTATTTAAACGAACTTATTCTTCGAATGTACGTAAAAAAACACGTTTTTTGCTAACATTCCTGGCCAAATTATGTACGTACAGTCAGAGTAGTTAAAAGTACACAATACGTAAGCATTAGCGTACAAAAGTGTGTACGAATCCTTATCGTACTATTGACTCGCGAATGTGTCATACGCACGAGGCTAGGCCGTGACGTACAATCTATACAGACAGTCCATATGAACTAGAAAAATAAGGTGCTCAATTTCAAATTTGCAAGCATAAAAGGCTCAGATATACGTTTGAGGCTCTCCTTATGGATCCTAGTTGGCAATGATAAAACACTGTCTGTCTGGAACACATATTCCAAAATTCAATTGTAATCCACTTGAGGTAAAATTGTAATCCAAACAGGTAATGTGTAATCCACATGGATAATAGAGAATAGCAGCAAATAGAGAACCCTTTTGGAAAAGGGGGCTCCCAAATAACCTGAGAAGGGGGTAAAAACGAAAATAGGCGCAACTAGGACCTTTCTGCAGAATGGGGGGAGTCCTGACTGACAGCCTTGTCTACTCCAGCTGGGTGAGAGTCAAATGGGGGCAATACATTACATTAAAAAGCAGCACATAGAGAACCCTTTTTGCCAAGGGGGCTTCAGAATAACCTGAGAAGGGGGTAAAAAGGAAAATAGGTGCACTTCGGCGCAACAGGGAATTTTCTGCCGAATGGGGGGAGTCCTGACAGCCATGCCCATCTGGGTGAGAGTCAAACGGGGGCAACATAAACTAAACAAAAACAATTGCCAACTAGCATCTCACCCGTCAGGTGCAGTCCATGGTGTGGCTCCCATAGGTCCTCCTGCAGTGTCCCTGACACTGCCAGTAGTTGGGTTCCTCATATGAGGGACCTGAAGTCCTCCTCGCTCGAGCTGCTGCTGAAGTTCATCAGAGGATGCTCCTGCCTCTTGTAGGCCATGCTTGCTGCGGTGGTGGAACTCCAGTGCCCTCTTCTTCCTGAAGTTGGACATGACCTGAGCTGTAGTGGATGGTGAGAAATGGAGCATGAAAGTCAAATGTTCTAAGTTCTAAATTGTTGTCCTTTTGATCGTCAGGGTATTTACGTGTGAACACTGCACAATATCACTTGTCTTGTATAGAAGGCGCTGCACAGTTACTAACAATGTTAGGAAAGTGTTGGTTTCTTTTTTTCCAATTAATTTTGGGGGCATTAATAATAGTGCAACTTCGAGGGAGCAATATGACTATTGGAGGGAACTAAGGGGGATAACTATTACTAATGAACTCACTGGGGAGAATTATTACTGTTGGCAGCACTTTTGGGGACAATATTACAATGTGACATCCTGGCACAGTCACGTTTGGAGTCATTGCCCTATTACTGTTGAGTAGAAGACGTCACCTGAATGTAATTGTCATGTATTTTATCTGTATGGTCCTGTCACAACCTCACCTAGCAGATCTGAAGACCTTCCTTGGTTACAACAATAGATCTTCACCTGTCTAAGAATGCCTACACCAATATACACCAAATTAATTTTAAGTGCTTCCATTATGCAGTACTGGAATACCACACCACTTGCTAATTCTATTTCTACCACTAGATGGCGACATAGGAAATCTAATTTTTTTAATGGCAACTTCTTTTCCCTATGTTTCAATAGAAGTACCATGTACCTATAATTAATTGTTTCCATTGTGCTCTACAGTTGTGCTGTTAAGGGGCACTACCCTCACTGTCTGGACCACCACCAGTGAACCCCAAAACTGCTACCCAGGATGGACTCGGCTGCTAGTGACCCAGGATATGTCTGCACAGCTGATAACAGAATACTGGTGCGGGCACACAAGTATCAGACCTACCAGAATGATCAGCGAAGAAAAAGAAAAGTCAACAAACAGGGTGAAAAACAGGATGAATGCAGTACATGAGAGGTTAATCCAAAGACTGGTCAGAGTCATTACCAGAAAAGTAGATATAAGCAGGAGCAACAGCCACAAGGATAGTCCAAAAAGAAGCCAGAAGTCTGATAACCAGGGAAGTCTGTAGTTAGTCGTACAGTATAGAGCCCTGTAAAACTAACGCAATCATAGGCAATGTAAATAGAAATCAGCTTCCTTAAAGGGGTTCTCCAACTTTTTTTTATACTGATCAGTGGGGATCAGACACTCAAAACCCCCACCAATCAGCTGTTTGAGAACAGGAGCGCTGTGGCCTTCTCGCCAGTGATGTCACATTCATCGGTCACATGGCCTAGACGCAGCTCAGTCCCATACCAAGCACAGCTACTATGCAATGTTCGGTGCTGTGCTTGGTGGGCGATGAGGAGGCCGTGGTTCTGCCTTCTCAAACAGTCTGACACCTAAGACCTCTGCCGATTCAATACTGATGACCTATCCAGAGGAAAGGTCTTTAGTATAAAAAAGTCAGTAAACTTCTTTAAATCCTACGACTTGCAATAGGATTAGACACAGAATCAGAGGCCTACAGAGATCTCATAGGGCCCCATAGCTAAACTTAGTATTGTCTCCCCCTATGAGACATAGAACAAATTACGATTTTTAATTTAAAGAGTAACTTACACTTACCGATGCGCTATACCGGGATCTAGCTGAGTGGAGAGGGCTACTGCCTGAGCCCCCCTCGCTCACTTGAAAGCTCTGAATAGCATCTCATTACAGGAGAACTTTCAGCTGCGCAGAGCGGACTCCTGCCATCGTTTAAAAGTTTAGTTACTCTTTTAAAAAAAAGACACACTCCGCCTCTCCCACTTTCTACAAAAGGGAAAAGAAGGGAACATGTTCTTCATAAATATGATGCTCTTTTTGAACTGCATATTGCTCAATGTACTTACACCAAACAATTGGTGTCGATACACTGATACATCTCCCCCAAATTCCATTCACATAGCACATGATAAAAACAGCTCCCTAGAGCCACCACTAGAGGGAGCTCAGAGCATAGGAATTTATACAGTTACCATTGAGCTCCCTAGAAGCTGTAAAAAAAAAAAAACATTCTATTCACTGTGCTCCCCTGGGTCCTGTAGTCATTTGGCCTGCCACCATGTTAGGTATGCCACTGGTTTTATGCAAATCTTTCTTTTTTTTTACATTTTAATGTAATCTTGAGTGATCGCTACATGTGTGAAAGGCCAACTCCAGTAAATCTCGGGACTTCATAATCCAGAAATATTCTGGAGTTTAGGTGTGAAAGCATCTCTAGAGAGGTTCTACTATATTTCGCATTCTAATTGTTGATACATTTTCTGTATATCTATTAGAAACTTTGTATTTTAGATGTGTCAGTATATATCCCAGGATCAGGCGCAATCTGATCAAAAGTCAGAGTTGGAAACTGGTCATTGATTTCGTTTTATAGAGAAATTATTACTATGCAGT
Source organism: Rhinella marina (assembly GCA_900303285.1). Classification (NCBI taxonomy): domain Eukaryota; kingdom Metazoa; phylum Chordata; class Amphibia; order Anura; family Bufonidae; genus Rhinella; species Rhinella marina. Next base: position 235,365 of record ONZH01008326.1, read on the forward strand.
TTTTTGTAGATATTTGAAGAAAAAAAGGGAAATTCTGTTTTTGCAATCACAACGCTGAGGATTCGGAGCAGAACTCCGTAAACTGTTTTCACATTGGCATGGAAACTGAGTAAGCAAAGACAAAAAGTCAAACAGTTAAATGAGCAACAGAAATGTTGGTTCTCACTGAGATTAGCAGTAGTGGAAAATAGTTTAATCTGAGATACTAGTAAGGGCTCATCCAAGTAGGAGGGAGCCAAGTGCTGAAGTAGTAATGGGTGTGTATACTTCTGCAGCCAATACATCTAAAAATAAAAAATTAAAGGGGTTGTGCGGCCTGTTTGTATTGATGTCCTCTCCTCAGGATAGGTCATTGATATCTGAACCGCAGGGGTCCAACATCCGGCACCCCCGCCGATCAGCTGTTTGAAGAGGAGGATCTCTGCTTCCTGTTCATTACACTGCCCGTCATCTCAGAAGAGAGTTCACTTGAATGGAGCAGTACTTGTAATTACACTATGCTACTAGTACAAGGGAGACGACGAATAGTGTAATGAAGAGGAAGCAGAGCTCACATGGAGCGCCACCTCCTCTTCAATCAGCTGATCGGTGGGGGTGCCAGTTGTTGGACTCTCCCTTATCAGATATTGATGACCTATCCTGAGGATAGGTCTTCAATACAAACAGGCTGCACAACCCCTTTAAGCAACTTTGCAAAAGTTCTTGATACATGGGAGTAAGTAGAAAAAGCTGGGCCCCACAGGAAACTTTTAAATGGGTCTGTGCTTGAGTATAACTTAGACCCCAGACAATACACCTAACTTGATTCAGACCCCAGACCAGACTCCAAAATACATCAGAACCCAGACAAAACCCATAAATTTAATCAGACCACAGACCAATTCCAATCCCTAATTTAATTCAGACATCAAATCAAACCCCTACGTTCGATCAAATGCCAGACCTCAGATCCCTAAATTATCAGACCTTAACCACCTGTTTTGCCTGAGTCCAGCTCCGGCAGTGGGAAAAGTAGCTAACTGGAGGGGGGAGGGCTGCTTTAGATGCAGCTATCTCCTGAATGGTAGCAGTGAGAAACATTCAGTTTGAAAGATGACATTCCAGGCTTTCATACAAGACCAAAATGACAGCAATAGAAATCAGGTAGGAATAATCACAGGTAAAACCTGATTTTACTTTTACTTTCAGCAGCATTCACAGCATCCCGATATTTATCAGTGATATCTTCCCCTGTACTGAACATATTGCTGTCATTCTGGCTTGGAATGCCAGCTTTCAAACAAGATCAGTTGCATGTTTCTAGCTGCTATCATTCAGGAGATAGCAGCATCTAAAGCAGCCCTCCCCCCTCCAGTTAGCTACTTGTCCCACTGCCCGAGCTGGACTCGGGCAAAACAGTTACGTTGTTAAACCCCCAAATTATCCATTCCATAATGTAACCAGACCCTCTGATTATAAGACCACAGACCAGAGCTATTCATTCTAAGATTTCAGTCCTGTTGTTCACTCCCAGGTCTGGCACAGTGAAGAGGGGGTCCGCAATATAGGAGTATTAGTTCCCCAGGGCACACCCTGTGCAAAGTCTCCTGGCTGGTGGAAGTTGGAGTGCGGAGACCAGAGTGGAGTCTGAACTATGGGTTTCCTCTAGTGATGATCGAGCACCACGGTGCTCGTACGCTTGGGTGCTCTGGCCAAGCACTCAGGGGAGCTCGAGGAGTAAACCAGGCACCCCCTGCTCTTCCGAGTTTACACGAGTGCCAAAAATTAAAAAACAAACAAACAGACACACACACACACACACACTACTTACCTTCCCTGGCAGCTCTCTCCTCCCGTCCAGGCACAGCCAAGACAGCGCGCAGAGTGGTAAGTTGTACCACAGCGCCACCTGCTGGACGGAGGAATCACTACAAAGAAGAAGCCTGAGGAGGTAAGTGGTCTGTGTTTGTTTGTTTGTTTTCTATTTTTCAGTAACGTGAATGCTGAGGACTATGTCAGATTCGTGGATTACGTCGGACCAGCTTTTTTATTTTTTTAATTAATATGGTCAAACAGGGGTCTGGGGGAGTGTTTATTTCAATAAAATATTTTAAGTGTGTGTGTGTTTTTTTTACAACATTGCAGTTTTAGTAATCATGGCTATCTACAGATGGCCCTAATTACTAATACTGGCCAGCACTAACCCCAACATCTATTACCTCGGCACCCACCGCCACCAGGGGTGCCGGGAAGAGCCGGGTACCCGCAGGACCGGACCTTTTAAATTGAGGGTCCGGTTCTGGGGCGGCTGCAGGCTGGTACCATTAGGCTGGGAAGGGCCAATAACCGTGTCCCTTCCCACCCTGGTAGTGCCAGGCTGCCCCTGCTGGTTGTATCTGGCAGGAGAAGGAAAAAAGGGGGGACCCCACGTTTTTTTTTCAAAAAATAATGAAACAGTAAAAAAAAATGGCCAGCAGCGGCAGCCTAGCACTACCAGGATGGGAAGGGACACGGTTATTGGCCCTTCCCAGCCTAATGGTACCAGCCTGCAGCCGCCCCAGAACCGGACCCTCAATTTAGAAGGTCCGGTCCTGCGGGTACCTGGCTCTTCCCGACACCCCTGGTGGCGGTGGGTGCCGGGGTAATAGATGTTGGGGTTAGTGCTGGCCTGCCATACTGGCAAGCACTAAGCCCAGTATTAGTAATCAGGGCCGTCTGTAGATAGCCATAATTACTAAAACTGCAATGTTGTAAAAAAAAAAAACAAACACACTAAACGACACACAATAAAATATTTTATTGAAATAAATACTCCCCCAGACCCCTGTTTGACCATATTAATTAAAAAAATAAAAAAGCTGGTCCGACATAATCAAACGAATCCGACATAGTCCTCTGTATTCACGATCCTGAAAAATAGAAAACAAACAAACACAAACCACTTACCTCCTCCTCCTCAGGCTTCTTCTCCTCTTCAATACATTGCGCCCTCTGCTGGTGAATGAAAAAAATTACACCTTGAATTCTTCAATGAAAAAAAAATGTGATAGGTGACGGATCCGTCATGAACTAAAATTGAAAGTCAATGGAGGACGGATCCGTTTACTATTGAGTCACACCAAACGGATCCGTCCCCATTGACTTGCATTGGGGTCATGACGGATCCGTCTAGGGGACTCGAGCATTGGCGCTCGAGTACACTCGGTGTTCGGCTGAACACCGAGCGGACCCGAGCGTAGGCATGTTACCGCCAAAGTCCCTCTGAGATGCAAATCCTTATATAGCAATTTCTTGATTACCATTCCAACTGGGGGTGCACATAAATCCTAGTTCTTCTGCAATGTCTGCAGTTCCTAACTTCTAAATGCAGACTCCAAAAGCAGCAATGCCAGCTGCCAACTTGTAAAAAAGGGCAGCCGGAAGTCAAAAATATCCAGAGAGCAAGGTCCATTAGTTGTAGACGGGCGTTACCTTCACAGACTAAATCCCGCACTCCCTCTTTCAGCTGCTCACAATCTCAGGGCTTCACTGGAGTCCTTTGGGGCTGACTGACAGGACTGGAAGTTGCTATATCAGCAGCCCTGGTACAACGCAGACTGTGCCTGAACAAGAGATAGGCCAAACGTAATAGCTTAGGCTACTTTCACACTAGCGGCAGGCTGTTCCGGTGGCATGTTTGCTGTGCTGCATCCAGAACTCTGGCCCGCCCCCATTATAATAAATGGGGACAGAGCGTAGTTCCGGCCGTGCACATGCACTAGCGGCAGCACGCATCTGACAGCCTGTTTACCTGCCGGAACAGCCTGCCGGACACCCCTGCCGCTAGTGTGAAAGTAGCCTTAAAGGGGTTTTCCTACACTTTTATACTGATGACCTGAACCTCTGGATAACTCAATATATAAAGAGACAGCACTCCAGTTTGTAATGCAGGTGTGTATATTTATTTTCAGCCGACTGAAAATAAATATACACACCTGCATTACAAACTGGAGTGCTGTCTCTTTATATATTGAGATGTTAATGTGGCCCTGGTGGAGATTGGACCCACAATTAGACGAGCACCCACCACTGCCTATGAAACGGATGAGT